>QLOO01007148.1:0-36032 GCA_003313855.1 Suillus sp. MG131
CTGCGTACGGACGATGAGAGCCATATTGCAGTGGCGTCACAGCCCACGTTAATAAAGTGTCGAGTTTGTCGACAAAGCTTGAGCTTGATGTGCAATCAGGAATTTGAGAAGAGAAAAATGATAAAGTGGACATGTCCGTGCTACTGCAGATCGAATTTAGAATTTGAATATCAACGACCAGGGACCCAAGACGTTCGAGTTTTCGCGGCGGGAGATTGCGAAATAGCATGGCGTCATTGCGACGTTGAATATCTATCAGATTGTCTGAAATCAACTGCTGAAAATCACGTCGCCGACAGTCACTAGGACTACTATCAGCAGGGCCCACAAGTGCGGAACACAGAAGCGATGAATACGCTAGCCATGTGCTAGGAGAAACGAATGTGTCCGGAAGGGCTACACAAATGCGCTGATTTTGGATTTTAAGTATATGATGGTAATACGGAGGTCATGCATACCTGAATCAGAGACTTCAGAATCTCTTCAAGCTTGTTCAGGTGACCCTGAGCGGAAGTTGTCGTGATCTGCAATGGTTAGTGATAAATAAATGAATGTGGTCAGAAAACGTACTTCGTTCAATTTCGCAATGCATGCGTCTAAAAGGGGTTTTGCGAGTGGGCGCTTTTCAAGAATTCCATTGAGATACTCATCAGCCAAATGGGCTACGAATCCTGCTTGAGCAAGGTTGCAGGCCGCCATCTGGAGGACGACCCATGTGAGGAAAGTGCGATGGTCTACGAGACCTTCATCATAGAACGGTCGCAATAGTCTCAGGCTGACTTTATTAGCGCATATTCGAACAGATGAATCAAACACTGTACCAGTACGTGAAACGGGAAACCCATCGGTCCCGGCTTTCTGTGTCAGAAAGGACGCCCTTAAATGTCTGTTTGATATTCATTCCAGGTCTAGGGGCGCTCGGTAGAGCAATGTCAGCAAGCTGTTTCTTGATATAGCTTGTCACCACTATCGCCCAATCCACGCTGTACTGGGTGGGATTGTAAGATGGTTTATTTCTCAGACCAGCCTTTTATCATATAAATCACGCAGCTGAGAAATACTACATCAGAACTCACAGTCTCGTTGGCACCGAACACTCGAAGAAACCAAACCGCGCGAGGTATGGCGACGTTGTTGGTATGAAGAAGGTCAAGTAGATCGTGTCCTTTGGCACCGTGTGGCACACTTTTCCCGAGTTTACTTAAGGGTACATCGGGGTTTGCGAGTTCGGCAAACCAGGTCTGTCGCTTGGTATCGCTCATGGTCACTCGTGAAGGAATCTTGAATGCCGATGCCCTGCGAGATCGTTGGACAAAGTTAAGCATCGAAATATCCAGCTTACTGGATAGCAACTGCACTGTCTGCCTTTCGAGCAAAGATATCATTCATGAGGTGCTCCAGGTCTGCGAGCACGCTCTGGTCGAACATGCGGCCACTCTTTGCATCCTGCTGTAGAAATATAGCTGCAGCGCTTTGGTGCTCATCCTGATCATCATCAGCCATTAAATTCTAGATCAATCAAACCTCAAGCTTACGGGCACAGGAAGCGGTAACAAGAAGCCGTCCTTTATATGTTTGTCGGACAAGACATCCTCATCTTGTCCTGGGCGGGGCGGATGAAAACCAGGGTATCCTAGACATGAATAAGAATTATTCGGTAGAGTTACCCACATAGTCTATGGTGCTCACCAACATCGGCAGTCCTGTGAGACTTGGGTAGCCAGGGCGGAGGTAGAGACTCGTATATGGGCGACGGTGGCTCTTGTCCGCGTTTTTCTTGCTTCATATCCAGGATATCTCAGCGATTGGTAAGATATACAATTAATGACACTCAGGTATGAACATATTGGACGAGTGAAAACCTGGGAAATAAAGGATGGGAGGTCACTGGCTGTTAGTATTGATGAGCCCAGATGCAGCGGCTGCCAGCGCTTACTAGTATGTTCAACACGTGATCACAATATAAATAAGTCTGGCACTGCCAACTTCTTGACTCAAGCAAGATTCGCGGATTCTTGTAAACTACTGTACCACATTCGAGCTCGAACAGCTACTAGCTTGCAAGGACTGATCAATGCCTTCTTCGAGTTTCTAGCAGTTAAGTAAATTTTCTCCTCGATGTTGGGGAGGACTATTATACTGCAATCTGTTCCACTGAGCACGTTACGAGTATATGCTACGAGCAGTTTTGGGACTCTCGGTGATTGCTCTAGGGGTTTGTGGAAGACTGGAACCTACAAACGTAAATGGCCCTCCGCCAGGAATCGATGCAGAATATCTGACAAGGGTGCGTCGTTCGATTGTGTCCCGTCGGTGGACACTCACCTCCATGAAATCCCGGGCCAATGCACCAATTTGAATGATACCTGAGGAGATAAACACAGCTGGTGATGCGGTTTCTCCTTCCTCTCCTGACAACGTTGGTGGAGGTTTCATGGTATCCCTGGAATTCATTCACCTGTTGAGTTGTTTGGTGGGCTCTGCTCTCCTGGTTTTGGCACTGTTGGCTCACGTTTCTGTAGAACTCGCGTTGCAAAACCTCTTGGTTCGAGTTCTACATGTCCATAGAATCATCGCTTCAAGGACCCCGCCGTATGCACCTTGATACTATTCTCTATTACCTGACGCACACACTTTGTTATGACGTTTGCACTGCGAATCGCTGTGCAGGCATGATCAAATACATTATTATGTGCGGCACCGACGTAACAATGATTATGTGGAATTGGGTAGAGAGCCACGCGATCCCCCACCCTAGCTTCAACATACATCATCAGTATAGGAAGATCGAGAAAATGTCCGGTTGGAATGTCGTGCATGCTGCCCTCATAAGTATAATCACTTTAAAGATACAATTGACCTTCTTCCTTATCCCTTCATCAGGACATGGTGCATCATGGCGCATGAGCAACGTCGTACTGCTCATTCACGAAATCGGGTGCTCGCTCCCGGTGAGAGATAGCATTGAGCTGTGTGTCGACTTCCCAATGCTTGATCGCATCACTAATTCCGAATACACAGTACGCGATATGGGCGGCCATAGCGGTGTACAGCTTCATTTGTACCATTCTCCGAGATGAGTTCGGCTGACTCGCCTTCAGAGGTCACGCATTAGAGTTTATTCGATGCCGACGATATTCTGGTGAATTGTACAAAAATCTCCAGATGCTAGCCATCATGTAGAGCAATAACCGACACCAGGGCCTGTAGCAAGCTGAATCCCATTGAGATATGTACCACAATCTTGGTGCCATCCCACCCTTATCGCTGATAAGCACAAAAGCCCTACCATAGTGCGGCTGATGGAACATTCCTCACCGCCAAGTGCATTGTGCCCCCTTCAAAGAGTATCCTGACCACAGCTCCCCACGCTATTGCTCGCGGTTTCACCGTCCACACCTTGTGTTTCTCATTTTAGGAATTGCGCATTGTGCCAGGAGGACAGGAATGGGGCGATGGGAAATCCACAAAGACGCTCCACAAGCAAAGTTCACGAAATGCACCGCAGCTTGGTGGTGATGTCCACATCCCCCCCTTTGATGTGCTTGCATGACCTGTGGCAAGCGCCTCTCAAATTTGTGGACACGGGGATCCAAGCACTATATTTCGTGTCGACAGTGCTTCTCTTCTTTCCATATCTCTCCATCTCTCCATATATATACTCACACCTGCTTTCTATTGTCAATCCTCATGCCTAGCTCCATCCCTAAACTCACTTCCCGACAAGTCTTCAGGGATCTGGCTAATCGTCTGGAATCGTCCTACGGTTGTCTGGACGCTATGAATGTCCTTATGAAATTCGCTGACGCGGAAGACTGCGAATTATTGCGCTACGGGCCACAGGTCTCGTCTTTGTCATCGCTCATCTCTTATAGTCGACTGATCATGATATTTTCTCGCAGTTCATCGCTCTGATGGAGGTAAATATGATTTCAATCGTGGCAAACTCTTTCGCTAATGCTCTTGGCAATCAAGATCGCGCGCATCACTGTCAGAAATAATGTGGGCATATGCCTGCTCGCGATTTGTTACGATGAAAGTCGTATACCATACAAGTCGGCGTACTTTAAATTGCTTGTTTAGATCAAGCGCCGCAGGGACGCATTCCCTGTTTACATGAACGGTGAGCATTGGTCGTGATTGTGCTCGATTTCTGTTCACCATTTGTACATCTGTATAGATCGAATCAGCGACCTGTTGGCTACTATGGAACATACTATGGTCCTCCGGACGAGAGGAAACGACCCTCGCGTCCAACTTGGGATTCCGGAATTGATAATCATCAAGAAAAAGAAACTAGCGGCTTCCACCATTCCCCCGAAGGCGGTTTGTTCGCGAATTTCGAACGACAGCCCGACGCTTTGATGTTGGCCCTGGAGGCGATCATCATCAAGTTGATATTGTTGTCGAGCTTTCTTACTCGGATCTAATGGTTACGTTGTACTTCAAATCGCAGCCCTCATCTGCGTCATGTTGTCCTGAATATGCAATTCATATTCTCCAATGAATTAATCCCAATTCTGAAGAGCACGTGCGTCCAAATGCTTCCTATCACAAGTTGAAAGTTGGATTCGTGATCTGAACCTGTACCTGGCACGGAGAGAAAGACAAGGTGTGCTAAAATTGTTAGCGAGACAGGAATAGACGAATGGTGCCCCTTCGGGTATTCAGGAGAAAGGCAACCAATGCAAAGCCAGAAGGGAGTCCAGCACCCAGCCTGTCGTATCGCATATCTTGGTGCGAGATCTTCGATGTTGTGGCTGCAGTAGTAGCTGGTGTGGTGGATGAAGACGAGATAGCTTGAGGTTGAGTGGTTAGTTGGGTCTGACTCGACGACACACAGCTCGGACCGGATTTCTGGGCGAGACTGGCCTTGGTCAGTGAGCTACTCGCAGTATTTGGCCTCTTTTCCCTCGCTGAAGCATTTCTCTGCATGCTATTAAGCAGAGCTGAATATTGAATGATGGAGAAAGAGAAAAACATACATGCTTTCCCTTTGTATACGGGACCTCTGTCTATAGACTGATACACATACATACACGATACATATACTGTAGCATCTGGAAAGTACAAATACAAACTGCTCAAAGATCCATAAACTTTGAAATGAGTAACATAAGACTACAATATTTCCATTGTCCTGATCTTGGTCCTGATATCGATGTCCGTCAGGTCTCCAACGTCATTGACCTGCCCAATGATGTCATGGTCCGACGCAATCCTCTTGTATTCCCCACTGCGCTGCTGCGCTAGCAAAAATGCGCTGAAAGGCTCCCCAAGGCGAACAAGCAACCGCAATGCTCGTGATTCTTCGTCAACCACCTCTTGGTTTACAGGATAGTCACTGGACAAGTTGTGTGACGAAGAAGAGGGCGACATCCCATAATTCTCGCTCTCCGTATTGTGTCCAGGGTCGGATGGTTCCACAAACTCAGCCGGTTCCACAAAGTCAGGTAGCTCGAGGAGAGACCGATCCCAGGGACGGACAAGGACAAATTTTTGCTCAATGGGCCTTGCTGGCCAGAACTGAACCAGGGTCTCATCGGTAGTGATAAGCAAACCGTGAAGCCCGTCTGCTTTCACTCTATATGTGAAATGAGCTTCCGGGGCTGGACTACGGACTCGTCTGACTTCCGTGACATTGAATGCAATACAAGGAAGGTGCAGTCTCTGTGTCGCAAAGCGAGGGGCCTTCATGTCCCGAAGCAGGGTATAAAGGCCCGAAGCAGGGTATAAAGGCCCGAAGCAAAATCCACAGCCGTCGACTGTCGCAGCGAAGAAACCGCTGACTGCATGTCATCTTTGGATAGGAGTGGTAGTCTGTATGGTGGAGTTTCGTATGAAGCGATGGAGGCCGGTAGACAGCTGTTGAACTCTGATGATTTTCCGACCCAATCGAGGCCAGTGATATCACCCGACCGAGCCACGATTTCTTGCAGGAGCCGCCCGAGAGCCTTGTCATGCTTCTCACCATAATCGACAGGCAGGCGGATACCAAAGATGCCAAACAACGAGTATGCAATGTCTTCCTGACGCGTGGTTTCACGGGTTGACGCCCAATGGAGTTTCTCCCGGGCGCCATTCATGCTGGGACGGAAGGCAACAACGGCTGACTGGTCTATGCCCGTCGCGTCCTTTAACTCCTGCATGATTGCGACGGACTCTTTGTGGTTGGGAGTGCGATCATCAAGATAAAGAGTCCAATTATTCTGATAAAATAGAATGACATTGGGAGCGATGAATTCTTGAACCGTCCATCCCCGTGTGTTCCAAGCACTCTTTGCCAATGAGCCAGACTTTGATGAAGGTGGAACATCTGACAGGTAGACGATCGTGAGTGCGGAGTGTTGATACCAGACGAACATGGAGTTGACCGATTCGTGGAGTTCAACATTGTTGCTCTTATCAATGCAGCATGTATCGCTCCATGCCCACTTATACCCCGCATTACGAGCGGTTTTGCAGAAGGACCGCAACTTCTTCATACCGCCAACCGAATCCAATTGCGAGTCGTACACGCCCTTGCCCTGGATATCCTGCAGCAGGGGCTCCTTTCCTCCCCACCTATGTGATAGCATGGCATATTGGAGGTTCCTCCTCACCACTTCTTCGATGTGCTTCGTATGGAGGTCTGGGCGCGTGAGCGTTGATGACAGAAGCTCCTTATACTCTGTGCTCATTTTGAAGGCGCTTATCTGCGCCTCCCGGTCGCATAAGAGACCAGTGGTGGTGTCGAATACACGGAGCGGAGCATTTTCGAGCTGGGCATCGATGACCCGCCGAATAGCGCGCTCTACTTCAGAGGGTCTGAGATACCGCTGGCGTAGGTCTGTAGAACGAGTTAAGGACATTGATGGATGTGTCACCAAAGGCTTACTTCGTGTATGAATGTCACGTGCATCATCCAATTTGGAGAGCATCGTTTTGAAGGTCTGGATCGCCTCATCATAGCGATGCGCACCATGGAGCGCTGCGTGCTTCAAATGGTACCCTATATAAGACAAAGAGTCGAGTTTGATGACCTAGGTATCACCATAATGAGCTTAGTTATGAAACGATAAATGCCATCGCACCTTCTGCGCATCGCGAAGTGCTTCCATCCATTGCATTTTACCCAACTTTGCCTTACTACGATTGGCAAAGAGAGCACCAGATGCAGAATTGAGGGTAATTGCCGCAGAGTATAGGTCAATAGCCCTATCATAATCGCTCGCAGTGAGGGCGGAATCTCCGTTGGCAACACAGAGCGCGCTGCATTGTTGCTTGAAAGCTGAGTGAAATATGGGTGAGGACTGTAGCCTATATGACATCACGAACTGCGGACTTGCCATTGGACCAACTGAGGCAGCTGGCCTTCGCAGATTCGTCAATGGTGTCCATCATGTATTTGTGTGCTTCGAGGGCTTTATCGGGTTTACCTGCCGAAAAGAATGCCTGGCACCGTTTCTGGTGTGCAGTGAGGCACAAGGCCTCGAGATCCCAGCCGAAGAGCTGGACAAAGCACTTGTTTATGAAAAGGATGATACACGCAATGTCATCTTGACGTACCACAGTCAAGTCCTCATAGGTTTGATTGAGTTTTGATGAAAGAGCGCCAGCATTGACAGCGGTAGTAAAGTAACCAGCAGCTTCGTCGTGACGCGCGTCACCCAGAGCCTTGATTCCGAGCTGAACAAGTAGATATGTCTAATGTGGAAATTGCAAAGATCAGCGCCGATAACCAAGCGTAGCTGCAATACACTTACTTCCACGACACGACACGCAAGAGGATCGATATCCGGACGAGCGGCAGCCAGCTCTTTGATGAGCAACATTGCTTCCTCGTGTTGGTCCGCGTCGAAGAGTACGATGGCCTGAAATGCGAAATGAAGCAGAAAATATGTAAGACAAATTTGACCTACCTTGATCAAAAGAAGAAAATGGTCGGTGGCTGTTTCTTGGTTCGTGAACATGGATGCGACGTCGAATGCTATCCTTGCCTCCCAGACAAGGCCTTTTCCGCAGAGGGCAATGCCTTTGGAAATGTAGCCTGTCAATGATGGCTGAATGCTGATGGACTATGTCGCGAATGAAAGTTGGCCATTTCGTAAGGGAGCTATCATCAGTTAATATAACTCACCTTAATCGCATCCTCCAGAGCAAGGTCCCAAGCGTGTTTTCTGGCCAGAACGAATGAGCGATGAGCATATGAGGTATAGTTGTTGGCGTCGGCGTGGATGTCTTGGGTGAGTAACTCTTCAGCGGTAGGCAGGTCCCCACTTATACATGCGTTGCGGGCTGTCGTGATAGCCAGTATCTGCACGAAGGATGCTCTAATTGTGTTATGAGAGTCGGGACTCTTCTTTGAATGAGCATGCTTTGGTATTTTCCACTTTGAGATCTTTTGATCTTGACCTCCGCTGAGGATATGGCTGCCATCAACTGAAAACGTGACAGAATGTAGCGGGGACCAGTGCTGGAAGATGGCGATGGTCCGTTTATCTGAGAGCCGCCAGAGACGGACATGCTCGTCACGAGATGCAGAAGCGGCGAGCGTGCCATCAGGATGAACAGCAATAGCGGTGATATAGTCAGTATGGCCTTTCCAGGGATGACCGACCTGCTTCCAGGTCAATGTATCCCACTCTCGTATGGTAGGATCGATATGATCACCTCCTGAGAGAAGGCGTGTGCCATCGGGCGTCCACGCGAGTGACGTGTTCCAAAATGCGTGAGCCTTGAAAGATGCGACGCGTTTCCTTGCGCCTGGATTATAAATTTGGATATTCTGGGATGTTGCGATGGCAAGAAGTTCACCAGATGGCGAATATCGAATGCAGAAGCCAGAACACCCGATTGGATCACCTTGCATCTGCCATGTTTTGGTACACCAAAACTTCACCACGTCATAAACTACATGTACAGTGGCCAGCACCGTACCATCCGGAGAAAAATTCACCGAGTCGATCTGTCTGGAGTAGGTTTTGATTGGTTGGGTGAGATATTCACCCGTTTCACCGTGCCAGGCGATGACCTCTCCGCGAGAATCACCGCTTGCTATCATTTGACCATCTCGTGATACTGCCAATGCATTCACCCCCGTGCGATGCCCCTGCATCTTCTTCAACACAACACCTGTCTCCAAGTCCCAAAGACGAAGTGTCTTGTCATTCGAGGCTGTAACCATTCGTCGCCTATCGGGGAACACTGCGACTGCATTTACGGTCCCCTCATGATCTTCAAAAGTTCGAATGGGTATGGTACTTCGAATGAGCCGCGGCATTTTACTGGAGGTTGATGGTGTCGAAGGGACTGTGGGTGTCTTTCTCTCAGCCGGTGAGTATTTTTTTACTACTTTACCACGCTAACCTACCTCAGACGCCCAAGACACGAGGTATTCAGCCTCATCATTGTTCTAGCAAGAATACTCCCTACGAGTGATAACAAACTGCATTGATTTGAGTATAAAAAAACAAGCCACTACACATCCAAGAATATTCTCGAGAAATACCTCTTCACACCTTCTGCACCATGTACGATCACTCCGTCAGGCCGTATCACAAACACCTTTGTCTGGCCAGCTTCCACGAGATAAGCCCTATATGCGTAACCCCGCTGGTCAGGATGAACGACGTCAGCAGAAGACGCGACGGATTCCGATGATGTCGATAAAGGCAACACAACTGGTGATACCACAATACTTCTGTCGTGTGCCTCCAGCGCGCCCAAGATCGGGGAAGTATCTGCGAGACTCGGCGAGAACACGAGCACTGTGTGATACCATAGTCTGTACAGACAAAAAAGCGTCTTCACGCCAGACTCCCCGCGCCCCACCTGCAACATCTCGGGTGCCTCAGGCGCCCTGTCCCCAGCTTCCAGATGCCCCTCATCGAGCACCCCGTAGGCGTTGATAGGTCTCCCCTGAGCTGGCATCGCAAATTCATCCAGTACGATGTTGCTGAACCGGCAGTTGACACCGAGCATGAAAATGAGGGGGCTTCGTTGCATTGATGCGTGTCCAAGTCCAGATGATATTGCATGATTGAGAAGTGAGGTGGTGAACTTAAGCATCTCAGAGATAACAGGCAGACGCTCAGCGCTGTATGTCTCCAGAAGCGTTTTGTCGGCGAGTCCTTTCTCCACGAGCGCAAGTTTCCATCCTAGATTGAACTGGTGTACAGCCCAGTCAGTGATCATGCATGCCACCTCACGAAACTCACGGCAGCTTGTACACCTGAATTGAGTCCCTGTTCGTAGATAAATGAGCAAGTAGTGCCGTTTGATAAGAGTACACATACCTGACCAACAGTTGGACTGTGGACACTGGGCATATGTTAGCAACGGTTTGCCAAGAAAGCTCTCAAAAGCAGACATACTGAGCAGCATCTACGATGACTTCGACCAGCATAAGCACATTACCGGAAAACAGAACCACATACCACCCGCAACAAGTACTCGATCCTCGTTCAACTTCTTCACCATCCGTAATATATCGGCTCTAGAGTAAACTAATAAAAACGCATCGACGTATCAAAAGAAGCAAAATGTACCTATACTCGCTCGCACACACGTGCACCACCTCGGTGAAAGTGAGCTCCAGAGGGATCAACGATGCGATGATCTCAAATATATCGATACGCTCCGAGTGACCTCCGTCAGATCCATGTCATCTCAATGCAAGAAAAACTGCCAGCCATCCTCGCTGATTTCATTCGTTGGACGCAATGAGATGCTGTATGTCCTCGAACATCAATAATATCAACATTGATGGTACATGCATTATGTACCTTCGTTCTTTGAATTTCCAAAATCATGCTAATACTTCCAAGACAATGATCAGCCTCTCGTCGAAAAAGTAGATATTGAACGTACCGAACTATCAAGACCATCACCATTTATATAAACGAATGTCTCCGACGATTAATCGGGCATCGTCTCTCTTATCACCGAAAAATGTAAACCCGAGATTCTTGCCCACGATGCCTGAAAACCCAAATTCAGTCTCCTGCCGAAAACCTCTCACACAGGAGTCTACATCTGACCGCGTCTCGCTCTTAGCACCATCCACGCCGATCATCCTCTTCTTATCATGGATGCCTTCTGGGACATTATGCATGTACCTCGAACAAGGTACAATCACTGCTGCCGCTAAAGCTCAATTAGCGAGTCTCTTGTTCAAACATCAATCGATTTTAAGGCGACGGGCATTGCCGAAGGCCTCGGCATCGCTCGTATTATGATTATCTATCCTCTTATATAACGCCACTTTTGTCCTTGATGCCTTGAATTGCATTCTTAATTCGGAATGCACAGTACGCGACGGAGGTGGCCACAGCTAGACAGGCGACCAGCCCGTCTAATGAGGCAAGCCGGGCTGGTCGTCTAGGCCACAGCTGTGTACAGTTTCATTTGTATCATTGCTCAGATATCAGTTCGGCTGACCCGCCTCCAGAAGTCACGCGTTTGATGCTGACGATATTCTGTTTTATACATACCTGGCGAATTGTACAAAAATCTCCGGACGCTAACCATCACGTAGAGCAACCTCATCGAATAACCGACACCAGTGTCGGTTGCAAGCTGAATCCCATTGAGATATGTACCACAATCTTAGTGCCATCCTACCTTTATCGCTGATAAGCACAAAGACTTCCCGTAGTGCGGCTGATGGCCCACGCCTCACCGCTAAGTGCATTGTGCTCCCTTCAAAGAGTATCCTGACCACAGCTCCCCACGCTATTACTCGCAGTCAGCATCTCACCGTCCACACCTTGTATCTCCCATCTTAGGAATTGCGCATTGTGCCAGGAGAACAGGACTGGGGCGAAGGGACATCCACAAAGACACTCCGCAAGCAGAGTTCACGGAATGTACCGCAGCGGCTTTGTTGTGATGTCCACATCTCCCCCTTTGATGTGCTTGCATGACCTGTGGCAAGCGCCTCTCAAATTTGTGGACCCAGGGATCCAAGCACTATATATTTCGTGTCGACAGTGCTCCTCTTCTTCCCATATCTCTCCATCTCTCTATATACTCGCACCTGCTGTCTACAGTCAATCCCATGCCTAGCTCCATCCCTAAACTCACTTCTCGACCAGTCTTCAGGAATCTGGCTAATCGCCTGGACTCGTTCGAGGGTTGTCTGGACGCCATGAATGTCCTTATGAAATTCGCTGACGCGGAAGACTGCGAATTATTGCGCTACGGGCCAAAGGTCTCGTCTTTGTCATCGCTCATCTCTTATAGTTGACTGATCATGATATTTTCTCGCAGTTCATCGCTCTGATGGAGGTAGATATGATTTCAATCGTGGCAAACTCTTTCGCTAATGCTCTTGGCAATCAAGATCGCGCGCATCACTGTCAGACATATTGCGGGCATATGCCTGCTCGCGATTTGTTACGATGAAAGTCGTATACCATACAAGTCGGCGTACTTTAAATTGCTTGTTTGGATCAAGCGCCGCAGGGACGCATTCCCTGTTTACATGAACGGTGAGCATTGGTCGTGATTGTGCTCGATTTCTGTTTACTATTTGTACATCTGTATAGATCGAATCAGCGACCTGTTGGCTACTATGGAACATACTATGGTCCTGCGGACGAGAGGAATTGACCCTCGCGCCCAACTTGGGATTCCGGAATTGATAATCATCAAGAAGAAGAAACAAGCGGCTTGCGCCATTCCCCCGAAGGCGGTTTGTTCGCGAATTTCGAACGACAGCCCGACGCTTTGATGTTGGCCCTGGAGGCGATCATCATCAAGTTGATATTGTTGTCGAGCTTTCTTACTCGGATCTAATGGTTACGTTGTACTTCAAATCGCAGTCCTCATCTGCGTCCTGTTGTCCTGAATATGCAATTTATCTATGTACATGCCTCGGATTATAAGTGTCCCATGCAATCTACCTTCCTCAGCTGCCGCATCACTTGTCTTTGAAGCTTGAAATCTAGGATTGTTAGATTATCTGCAAATTCGCAATATCACCACCTATTTTCCCCTTTTGTGACTAGATCTTGGCTTGAGGGGCCTGTGGATGTCTTCTCGTCGATGATAGTATTCATCATTCTCCAATGAGTTAATCCTAGTTCATACCATAAAGTTGGATTCGTGATCTGGACCTGTACCTGGCACGGACACAACTGGAAATGTTCCACTGATGTCCAGACTAATAAAACGTGCTAAGATTGACATCAAGACAATCAGGGTTTTTCCACTCGGAGACAGTGGCACGGCCATTGTGTATGGATAAGAAGAGCAGCAGTGTTGAGAACTTTCAAAAGAAGTCCGTTCTGTAGCACACCTCGCACTCATCACAGTACTAGTATGTATTTCAGTGACTCCAGCGATAAAGGGGCAGTGTACAGTACGTCAGTTATTATGATACACATAGTTAGAACATTTGATGATATATACTGCCAGTGGTTGCTGACGCAATGAGGACGGAATTGTACAGAGTGACAGATCGCAAACAAATATAGAGCGAGGACCATTAGTAGGGGAGCACGAAGATTAGTTTGAAATAAAATAGTACAGGTATGAGATACATTACAGTTTGAAGAACGAATATACTAATGGTGCTCATCCAGGTATTCAGGAGAGACACAACCAATAAAAAGCCAGAAACGAGTCCAGCACCCGGCTTGTCGTATCATTACGTCTGGGCGCGAGATCTTCGATGTTGCGGTTGCAGTAGTAGCTGGGATGGCAGGCGTGGTGGACGATGATGAGACAGGTCGAGGTTGGGAAGATGGCTGGGTCTGAGGCACACGGCTTGGACCGAATTTCTGGGCGAGATTGGCCTTAGTCCGTGAGCTACTCGCAGTATTTGGCCTCTTTTCCCTCGCTGAAGCATTTCTCTGCGTACTATTAAGCAGACCTGAATGACGGGGAAAGGGAGAAACATACACGCTTTCCCTTTGCATAGGGGACCTCTACAATGGTAGGGCGATGCACGCGTAGCTCAGTTTCTTCATCACTTGGTCTACGCCATGCAAAAAAGGTTCGAGCCCTGTCGAGAGCAGAGGACGGTGACGTATCATGGGCATTGGAGGGGCTGCGGCGGAATAAGCGAGCAAGGAACGTGCTTCCTCGTGGTGGATGGAGTGGACTTCGTGCAGGGAACTAAGACGATGGAAGTCAGAATAAAATTCAGTGATACTAATAACATACATGAGAATGATCCGATGGGACATCGAAAAAACCTCGGGGTAGATGATGAGCAGGCCTACGTCGCGGGACCGGGTGTCGCGTGGGATTGTCCTAAAAATATACGTTCGAGTGAAATGTGATGGGCTCACATGTGAGTACTCACAAGCTCAGGCTCTGAAAGAAGATCGTCGAGGCCAGCTTCTCTTACTATCACAGCAACATCCCACGTGTACGCGTTGTCGTCGTCGCAACCAGTCGCCAATAGCTTTCCATCTGGCGAAAACGATACGCAGTTTACTTGGTCTGAACGTTGGAGGGGCAAGCCGATGGGCTTGCCATTGTCGAGGTTCCACAATCGGGCTGTCTTATCAACCGATGCGCTTGCGAGGATACGCCCATTCGGAGATATTGCAATGTTATAGACGAAAGAAGTGTGTTCGTCGAGCATGGCGATCTGCTCCCATGTTTGGGTGTTCCATATTCTGATCGAGCTATCTTGCGACCCCGAGATGAGTTTTTCGTTCCATGCTAAGCATTCTATGTGATGTTTGTGTCCTTCGAGAGTCGTCACCAGCTCACATGTCTTTGTATACCAGATTCTGATGAATTTGTCACATCCAGCAGTCGCAATCATGGTCATGTCTGGCGAGTACACGACGGCGTAAACCTGTTGGTGCCCGGTCTCAATTGGTTGGAGGATCGTCTCTTTGTTCGCCACGTCCCATTGCCTTGCAGTCCCATCTGAAGATCCGCTCACTACTCGCCTCCCGTCTCTCCTCCAACGGACAGAAGATATACCCTTGGTATGACCCGTCCATTTAACGATGACCTTGCAAGTGTCAATGTCCCACAACCTCACTGCACCGTCTTCACTTCCGCTAACTACTTTCTTCCCGTCTGGAGACAACGATATAGTGCACACTGCACTGTCTTTGTCTCCCCAATTTTTCCCTATCTGTTTTCCGCTCTCCAAGTTCCATATTCGGAGCGAGCCGTCGTATGAACAAGTCATCATTCGCTCTCCACCTGGTAAGTGTATGGCTCCCGTGACTCCATAGGTGTGTCCTTCGAATTTCTGGAGGGGCGTTATTTCCTTCCTAGCGGTGGGTGAAGACATACTGCAAACAGTCAATACTGACTGCAGCGCCGTCTCAGCTTTCATGCACCTAATTCGAAAATCATTACTTACGGGGATAGCAGTGATGGGCTCGCAGTGACGGAGGGCGTTTCAGTCGACCCAAAGTTGAGTTTTTATTCCATAACTTGTATACAGCACGGGCTGTGTAGCTGAAGCGCCTAAGCATTATCTCCCAGTGTCACGGGGTCAGCGCCTCCTTGTATTGCGGCATGCTCATGACACACACCGCTCTGGTTCCTGTCTTCACTGGACCTGTTTTCCGTATATAATTGCCTCTGTGCATGCAGCGTTGGCCTCTGGCATTGCTTCATCCTGCAGTATTCGCTTCCTATTCTATTTTTGTGGGTTCCAATTGTGTCTCTATTGCGGAAGATCCAAATAACACACTGGCACCCATCTCAGAGGGTTATTCAAGCACTCCGTCCGAGTCCTTTTCTTCCTACAATATATCTGTGTCAGCTGGATTTTCAGCATCGGCTGAATGTTAGTCTCACTCTAGCACCAAAGTTGCTGGCGGACTTGGCTCGTCGCTTGCTTTCTGTGCAATGACATCCAAGCGCCCGAACACAAACCTCCTGCTTATTCGACAAGATATTGTTTTTCTCTAGAACTCTTTTGGCCATATCGGTTAAGAGACACTAAGCCATTGTGACGCCTCTCTCATGGCTCTCATACTCTGAAAGTTCAGCTGTAGTTCGGACGGTATAACTTTCTTTACGCAAGCGTGTACGATGTGGCACCATTCTTGACAACAGTTCGCGTCAATAATATAATTCCCTTGGTTGCCACCTCATACACCCCTTTCCAGTCAAGGGAATATCCATCCACTTCCATTCATCGCTGGAATTACCGAGTTTCAGGCGAACCACTCACAGAGCTTGTGAATAATGCAATCAGAAATACATTGTACTCAAGTTCCTCGACCAATACAGCACGATAATCTCAGTCAAACACAGGCTTATTGTAGGTAATAGTAATATCGATGTCTCTGTCTCAGCTGCTTTTCTGCCGCTATCTGCGACAAACTCAAGCTGCTATCGCTATCTTCGCTTCTTCCTTGTCCTTTGGCGCACCCCCAGCTGAAATATCATCCAGTGGGTAATCCCCGTATGTGTCGAATACTCTGTTAACATTCACTTGCAGGGCATTCGGGAAGGTAGAAAAGGTAGTCGCTGTCGAAAGCGTTTTTCTCTTGGACATAGCGAATCCCACCCGTGTGATGATTAGTAATGGCGAGATAGTCTAGAGAAGAAAAAATCAAACGACACGCCATAGATAGCCTACTTTGCACCCACCGCAATTTGAGTTGCTGCTCCGACTCCAACGAGTCCCTCCGGTTTGTTTGCTGCATAGAGTGCAAACATGACCGCGGTACATGTCGTAATAAGAGCCCCGCATTCGATGACGATAAGAAAGCTAGCCTTGTAGTTGAAGTTGAGACGCCCTGTGAGAATGGCCGTGCGGCGTCCCGCGTGCCATAAACGGTAGGCAATGCCACCTGATGCAAGAAAATTGACACCAGTCTCGAGGCCCCACCCGGCGAGTCCGTATGAATGGACATTGCGCGTAAGCGGCGTGGCTGTTGCGGGTATAAAGCCAGAAACAGCAATAGATGCTATACCTGACAAGAGTTTCAGCACGGATAACTCCTTGTCTTGCATATCTGGCTTACTGCAGTGAAGCATCCAGAGAATGAACTATAGGTGGTAGGTCATCAACACGAAAGTCACATCAGTGGTAGACATGACAAGGATGGCGTACCGGTATGATACATATCTTGAAGTTGCGATCCCAGATCACGTATAATCTCCATATCTGAAAGGTAAGCATTCATCTCTATGTTGTGATTGACCCTGGATCCCGAAACCCACTAGGAGTAGTTCTTGAGCGAATGTCTGAAAACGATAGGCATCAGTCAAACGACATAGGAGATGCTGATGCTTCGCCACTGACATTGACGATATATACATAGAAGCCACCGACGAACAGGTTGTTGCCTCCAGGGTCGGCAAAGTAGTTATCAGCAGCGCTGGCTGAAGTTGAAAAAGCAGCCATCAACTCCAGCAAGCTAATGATGACATGTGCTGTAGCCAACGAAAATTGGACAAAACATGAAAGTAGGAGCGTTCTAGACGTCATAACATGATTGCGCTTTTGATTGAAAAAGATGTGGGCTTCCACTTACTTTCGAGATGCTCCGTGGTTGCCTAGCAAGATGAAAAGACAAATGCAGAATAAGACGCAGCTACAACCACCATCAGAAACACCCCAGTGTACTATGGCAGAGCGCACTTGGTACCTGCATGAAGCGATTAGGTTAGTTACACAATAGAAATTTGTCAGCTACGTACC
Organism: Suillus sp. MG131; assembly: GCA_003313855.1. Lineage (NCBI taxonomy): Eukaryota > Fungi > Basidiomycota > Agaricomycetes > Boletales > Suillaceae > Suillus > Suillus sp. MG131. The sequence continues at coordinate 17,621 of QLOO01007148.1, forward strand.
ATACAAGATTGCTTCCAGCCAGATGCCGGTGATATACATCTGCGCCAGAGACTCGATCATCGTGGATAGAGGGGAATGAAGGGACTGTCAGAAGCGCTTTCGAAGGGCGTCCAAAATCCCAGGCATATATAGGTGGGTCATGTGTTCCACTAGGCTGACTACTAGTTCAGGAGTGCCTATCAATGGAACAGTACCTAATCAATCAGCGGACGGTTCCGGACAGAGATCGTGGACCTTTGTGGTACTTCGGTGATTTTTGATGGAGGTCCTGGGTGTAGCAATGGTAAAAATGGGAACAGTTACATAGTAGGTGAACACTTCACATCATCTTTGACAGCGTGAACACCTGCTGGCCACACCCAATGGGAGGTCCAATAGCCAACCACGAGTGCCGCAGTATGTGCTACTCCAGATAGGAATTTGTGGGTCTATTGATGGCCACAAGGTGCCAAGCCATGTCATCATGATGGCGAACTGAAGAAGATGGGTGGCGAACTGAAGAAGATGGGTGGCGAACTGAAGAAGATGGGGAGCGCCTGTGTATACAACATAATTTAGAAAGAGCTCTGCGGCGAGCCGGCCATTCATTAAGACCACGAATCCGATAACCGAACTAGACAAGATGTAGAATTCCCAATTCGCCGAAGACTTGGACTGGCGTGTACAAAGGGAATGATGAACAAACGAGAGGATGAAGCTTCTTGTCCAAAAATTCTGCTAGTGAAAAGTTTGGGCATGAGGGACGGTCACGCTTCAAGCTTTGTGTCTAAGGAATCACTCCCAATGTGTGTCACAGTCATGGCGAGTGAGGTCCGAGCAGGTACAGGCCCATCAGTGACCGAGGATATGATATCACAACCTGGCACTTGTAGTAGTGGCCACACGGATCTGGGAAAATAAATGACGGCTCCAATTGGTTGCCGATCCAAGTTTGTCAACATGGATCGAACGTGCTCACTCTCTTTCCTGTCTTTGTCGCTATGGTTCTTCAATCGCATGCTATGTTAATGTGGACATCAGATGTTCCAGTGGAATATGAACATGGCGATGACCATAGGAACCACAACAGTATCTTGTGCGGATCTGCCAATCATGGCAGTCCCTTGAAAGTCGGGCATGCAAGCAAATAAGTTTGATAACGGACCATGATGTGAAGGGTAAAGGCAGGGCTATTGCAAATAGTCGATCTAGTAAGAAAATGATGCAGGCTGCGGCAACTGCCGACAAGTTGTAGACCTAGCTAGACCGTGGCGGCCTTAATAGAAGAAGTTGCAGCTTTATATGATCAGCACATAGCACTTATATATGGTCGTGCGCTATTTTCTTGGAGACAAGGCATAGAACAACAGCGGTACTAGTATTTACAATCTCCAGATTGTTACATGGGCAAAGATTCCCCGGCGACATCAATAGCAGCACGACAAAGTCAAGTGATTGTTCACTCGCGTGAGCGACTTTATGTGAAAGGCTGCCCCAGATGATCCTCCCAGATCTGACAACACCGTATATCAACAATCACACGCTCATCGTTGAGAAAGAATGCATATAATCGATGAGACCAGATGCCTGCAGGCTTGAGGATCGATCAATTGAGACATGCAGCAGTTACGGCCCAGATTGGCTGCTTGATAATGGTGTGGAAGCCATGAGCACACTAGTAGCTTCCGCATCATTACCAAGTTGCCAAATTGCCACTTCGTGAGACATGGAAACAAAAAGTAAACTTGCATGACTGTGATGTTGAGACCGCGAGGTTGTGGTACAAGTCCTGATAACAATCTGAATGGGCGTCAGCGGAATTACTCAGTACTCAACTGTCATCGCACTTACCAGTTGCGAGCAGTGAGCGCCATAAGCGTGCACCAGACCAACGCAGTACCAGTGGGCAGTCAATTTGAACTGGACCGTCACGTGATCATGTGTAAATAATCAATAAACCTACACTCAAGCGACTCCTGTTCGTGCCCACGACGATGAGCAGTGAACAAGAACCTCTAATTCCAAGCGCCGAGGATGAAACAGTGCAGCGGGACTCTCGCACACTTCGCAACCGCGCACTCATCTGGTCTGTGCTGGCTCTTGTGTTCATCGTTGTTGCAGTCGTCGCATTGGTTGACCCAAGCTTTGTAAGCGATATTGGACTGTCGGACAAGCTGCCCCGGGATCCTAAGCTTGCAGCACAGCGTGTGCTCGACACTGCTCCGGTCATCGTACGCCTCTTGACTTATATTTTCCGCTCATTCCTCGCTGACAGAACACACAGGATGGGCACATTGGTATGTTCCCTTTCCAAAAATGAACTTTCTCTTACAGTACGCTTTTCAGACCTTCCAATGGTAGCTCGCTTCGGCTGGCGCAACAATGTCACCGATGTTCCTCTCGACGGTCAAATGCCCATGCATGTGGATATTCCACGTCTGAGGGAAGGAAAAGTCGGAGGATTCTTTTGGTATTTATCACTATCCTTGCATTCTACCCTATACTGAATTTCATCAGGTCTGTATATGTGAGTTGTGCCAGCCCCGAAGATGAGGGCGCCGATTTCTTGAAGGCTTCTTGGCGCGTCCGGTTCGAATGTTTCTTGCTGAGTTCAATGCATCTCGCTGACCGCGCATCATGATAGAGACACCCTCGAGCAAATCGACGTCGCAAAGGGCTTGATATCGAAGTATCCTGACGTGAGTTCCACATCCCTTTATGTTAGTCATACTGACTGGTGTCTGGGACAGGATTTTGCATACACTGTCAGCGCAGGTGGCATCAAATCAGCAATAAGAGACGGCAAAATCGCGAGCATTCTAGGTGTTGAGGGGTGAGCGCCACTTCGCTGGCTCCTTCTATTCCCCTAAAGTTATGCCAGTGCCCATCAACTCGGGAACTCTATTGCCGTCCTCCGCCAGTACTACGAGCTTGGGGTTCGCTACGTAACTCTGACCCACAGTTGTCACAATGCTTTCGCCGACTCCTGCGGTATGTTGATACCGAGTGCCCCACGGCACTACGGCCTCAGCCCTCTTGGCTTCAGGCTCTTGGAGGAGATGAACAGACTTGGAATGCTTGTCGATCTATCTCATACTTCTGACATGACGGCAACGCAAGCCTTGCTGCACTCTAAGGCACCAGTTATTTGGTCCCATTCATCTGCCAGGGCCATTCACGACGTTGCCCGCAATGTGCCTGACGAAGTGCTTAGTCTCGTCGGTTTCGGCGAAGGGCAAAAAGACGCCGTTGTTATGGTCTGTCCAGAAAATAATCAATCTACTTATTTTAATGGTTGCGCAGGTCAACTTCAATGGCCCATTTGTTGCTGCCGATGGCGAGGCTGATGTTGAAGCTGTCGCCGATCACGTTGAGCATATTGCAAAAGTTGCTGGAGTGAAACAGTGAGTTTTGACCAGTACTCGCTCGGCTGCCGATATAATCGTTGTCACAGTGTAGGGATCGGGAGCGACTATGATGGGATTCAAGTCACTCCAAAAGGACTTGAGGATGTTTCAAAGTATCCTGCTCTTGTACGCGACATCTTTCCACCTTTGACCGATGATTGATTGTTCCAATTCTAAGATCGCTGAGTTGTACCAACGCGGATGGAGCAAGCAAGAATTAGCTGGGCTCACTGGGGGCAATTTCCTCCGGGTGTTTGAGGGTGCAGAGAAAGTGGCCAAAGAATTGCAGGCCGCAGGAACCTTGCCAAAATATGACATTTACGATAAGAGAGAAGATCTGCCTATTTACAAGGAGCTTTGATGTACTCAAGGGTGTGGTACGTCTATTTGCATAATTATCTGGATTTGTTTCAGTTGCGAATGTAATTTACTATGTTTATTTCTGCGTCAAGTACTGATGAAAAGATCATTTGAAGAAGTTATTTATTCTTTGCCCACACGTCCCAAAATATTTTCAAGAAATATTTGTTTACGCCGTGTTACAAAGACCTTGGTCTGCAGACTGCGATCTTTATCGTGGTAAGCGTAATTAGCGTGTCCTTCTTGACCAGCCAGAACGAGATCAGCAAGACACGCGACAGATATTACTGTTGCTGATGGCGGCAGCATGATTGACACCAGATTTCGTCACATACCTCCAGCGTGCCCATGATTGAGTAGGATCTTCGGGACTCGTCGCAAACACAAGGACTGTGTGATTCCAGGGTCTGTGCACCAAAAAGTTTCACATTAGATTCTCCAAGTTGGACATGGAGCACTTTGGGTGCCATTGTCGTCCTGCCTTCAGTCTCTAGATGCCCCATGTCAAAATGAGTAGGAGCACACTCAACAAGTACCTTTACCTTTACGCCTTGGGCGCTGATGGTAGCACGGTAAGTATACTCTATTATGAGGTGGTCTGCCATGTATCTCATGTTCCTATAGGAAACTGGCGACTTGGAAGTAATTAATAGTTTAATGCCGGCGGGATTCCGTTCCCCGAGCTGTGCAAGGTCTCCCCATGTCCCATGGCGACTGCCCCCTGCACTCTTCTTTACAGGCGATTGTGATACTGACATCAAAAATGCCTATCAAGCTGCAAGCAGTGTCCTCGCCTATAACGCGTAGCTGTCCACGACATCTTCATCACTATCTAATGTGTCCAGAGTTGAAAGTCAACTATCTGAATGATATGTCGGTCATTTTGGAGTCGTCTCTCGCTACACTGCACGCATAATAGGTGCCTGGGTGGAGTCTTGGTCTAGATTCTTGTTATTGAGGTTGGCCGTCCAGTTCTCGAATTTGATTTTGCTCTGGAGCGGGTCCTTAAGGCCTTAAGCGCTCAGCAAGACGTCAGACTTTCAAGCTCGAATCTAATTAAGATTCGAGCGCTTGAGCGCCGAAACTGATAGTCTCCCCTAGTTAATCAATAGAATTAATAGATGGAAAAGAGCTACTTATGTGACTAGGGAAGCGTCGGGCGCGTACACGTGACTAATCGACGTCATACTCGTCATTAGGAGCCGGCGTTGGATATAAAGGCATACGCTCATTCAAGACCAACTATACATCACACTTGTTATACCGCTTCCTTCACAATGTACAGGGCATCTAATTTGCACTCAAGCCTTATTCACAGTCGTGTCCCGACTGCCATCCTTCCTGTCGTGGGTCGATCAATGTTCCATGATTCTCAAAACTAACTGCGAATGCAGGCGCGTAGGACATACACAACCCAGCCTCCGCCGGGGCAAGCGTCGCCCAATCCAAAGGCCAGCCCTTCTGCCAATGATGGCGGACACAACAACGGCCTCATTATCGCATCCGCTGTTGCGGCACTTGGGGGAATGTACTATTTCTACAACCGCGATCGGGGTATCAGCCTTCAGGAGAAAAAACGCAGAGATGAGGAGGACATGAAGCGGGCGGCACAGGCAGCGCAGGCTGATATAAAGCAATTTGGGGAGGCAGGCAAGGCAAGGGCCGAGGATAGCCTTAAAGAAGCTCAGGAGAAGTATGGTGCCACAAAGGTTGGTCATCTAAGAACTCAAGTTGATCGCGTCGTCTGACCTACTACGTGCACTAGGCTTTAGCTAAAGAGAAGGCGACTGGATCCCGCCAAAAAGTAGACGAGTCTCGCTACGACCTGACCGAACAGGCACGACAGACGGCACATGAAGCACAAGCAAAATTGAATCAGTACAAGAATGCAGCTGAGCAATCTCTAGCGGACGTCAGGAAGACATCCGAACAAAGATTTGAGGAGAGCAAGGACGCCGTCACACAACGCGCAGAGGAAGCAAAGAACGCAGGGCAAGGCTGGTTTGGTTGGGGGCAGTCAAAGACGGACGAGGCGAAACGTGAAGGCGCTCAGAAAGTTGCAGAGAGTGCAGAAGATGTTAAGAAGAGGGCAGAGAGACAGGTATGAGATTTGCGAATGGATATTCAACTAGCCGTACACCTGAATTAGTATTGTACCTTTATTCCCTATATTGTATATGATCCTCCCCAACGACCTAATCGCAACGGGGGATGCGGCCTGAGATGTACAAGGTTGTTTGCCAGGAGTTCTGCGGACCAGGACCCGACGTGCAACGTGGTGGAATGACTTTACCATTTACGGCATTTGCCGGATGCGCTTCTTCAGTTCGCGAGAGGAAGGCTATATCGGCCGGCGGAATCGTTGATAGTGTGCATCCACCACCGTCTTTGAATTGTCTGGTGTCGACGCTTAGATGGCCGAAATCCAGACCAAGGTTATCCTTGTAGGGCTAGGGTATGTGGGCATCTCGCGTTTCAATAGGGACTACCGATTGACTACCCCACAATATTGATAGTGGTGCTACTTGCTCAGGAAAGACCACTCTCGCGAAGCATCTGAAGAACATACTGCCCAATAGTGTCGTTATACACCAGGATGTCGGTGAATTTCTTAAAGAACATCAGCATCAACTTACCTGTGGCAGGATTTTGCTCCAGTAAGGAACGGTGCTCAAACCGATCGTATTTTTTCGCTGAGCGGTCGTGCAGCCCGAGGAAGTTCTTCCCATAAAGCACGGCTACCAGGACTGGGATGCTCCAGATTGCGCAATCGACTACCCACGACTTTCCAGATTTTTAAAGCACCTGAAAGGCACAGGAAGTATACCAGATGATCATCGAAGCCATGACCATTTGAACAAGCAGACGGATTTACCTATAGAAGCAGAGTGTCAACACCGTCTAGCTGAACGCTTCAGAGTTATTCAAGACCAGGTCAAGGAGAGTGACCATATCAATATAGTGTGGGGTTTGGTCGACGGGTTTCTGTTGTATTGGAATCAGGTACGTCAGCATTGATGCCTCAATAGAATGAGGAGTCAATGTGACTCGGTCTTAGGAAGTCATAGAGCAACTAGATATGCGCTTCTTCCTCCGTGTTCCACTCAAGACATTGGAAGGTCGGAGGAAAGCGCGGCAGGTTTACATCACAGCAAGTATGTCCTTCAGCATTTCCGCTCTATCTTCGTTCTATTCCGCTCCGATGATTATGATTATTGACTTCTGTTCCTCTCCATCACCTCCCGCATGTTAATCGTGCCCACGTCGACGTGTCTAATTTCCCCTTAACTCCACACAATTCCGTTCTTTGTCCACAACACTCATGACTTGTACGGCTACTCTCATGGAGTGCAATTTAATGAAGAGGGGGACGCATGGGTGGACCCCCCTGACTACTGGGAGAAGATCGTGCTCCCTGCATACCTAGACGCACATCGCGAAATATTCGAGGGTGGTGATGTTGAGAATGGGGGCCTGACGAATAAGGTGGAAGGTCTTGTTTTAATCGAGCCTGAGAAAGACGACAAAGAGATGAGCATGACGGATATCGTTGAAAGGTGCTGCCAGGAGTTATACCAGCTTGTCAGGGCGGAAGGGTCGGGCAAAGGGAGTTAAGGCATAGACCGCAATGTCACATCGGATAGTGCACAACTGCTGTATACCACAGATCACACGTCACGCATAAATGGAATTTTTAAATGATTCTTCTGAACGGTTGGTGCAATTGCTTGTGAAAGAGAGAAACCGGGAATTGGTTCCCGGAGAGGGTTAACGGAGGTCTTGTTCCTTGTTGGCCGCCCGTGATTTCCATTTTTCAATTCCCGAAAGCTGACATAATACAATAATCACATGCTGCATTTTAATTTAATCCTTGCGCATTGTGATTGGCTAGTAATTACAGGTACTTGACCCGGAACCGCCTACCCCAACTGGTTACCCATCTTGCTCCTTCTCCACTACCATCGTCTTTGTACACTCCTCACAATTATCGCAATGTCACAAGTCATTGTCGTTGGAGGTGGCCTTGCTGGTCTCTCTGCAGCTCACACCCTCCTTGAGCGTGGTGCTAATGTATTACTACTCGACAAGCAAGGGTACGAGGATTCACGTTGAGAGTGAAACAGCTATTTACGGAGTTCCGCAGATTCATGGGTGGAAATTCTACCAAGGCCACTTCTGGTATCAATGGTGCTGGTACCCAGACGCAACAGGAGGCTGGTATTCCAGATAACGCAAAGATCTTCTTCGAGGACACGAAGAAATCTGTGGGTGATCTCATATTTGTACCCGAATCTCATACCAATGCATTTCAGGCTCGCGAACTTGCTCGCGATGACCTCATCCGTGTGTTGACCGGCCGCTCAGGCGATGCTGTCAACTGGCTGCAGGACAAATTCGGCCTAGACCTTTCAAAGGTTGCGCGGTTAGGTGGCCACAGCCAGCCCCGCACACACAGAGGAAATGCGCAATTCCCTGGTATGGTATGTAGCCGCAATCTCCGTTTCTTCAATGTTGAACTTGTACTAACTCCGCATTTCTCCACTAACAGGTTATTACTTACGCACAAATGGAACGCCTGGAGGATTTGGCGGTGAGCCAGCCTGACCGCGTCAAGATTTATAAGAAGGCCCGTGTCACAAAGCTCGTCAAAGACGAGTCTGGCGCAGTTTCGGGCGTTGAGTATGTCCGGAATGGCAAGACAGAAATTGCATACGGCCCCGTCGTCCTCGCTACTGGTGGTTATGCCGCCGATTTCACTGGCGGTGATTCTCTGCTGAAGAAGCACCGCCCCGAATACTATGAACTCCCGACGACGAATGGTGACCACTGCACAGGTGATGGTCAGAAGATTGCCATGGCTGTTGGTGCAAGTGCGATCGACCTTGAGAAAGTGCAAGTGCACCCGACAGGTCTTGTTGACCCTAACGAGCCCGACGCAAAAGTGAAGTTCTTAGCTGCAGAGGCTCTTCGTGGTGTTGGCGGTTTGCTTCTTGACAAGAACGGCGACCGTTTCGTCGATGAGCTTCAACATCGTGACTACGTCACTGGCAAGATCTGGGAGAACGGCAAGGTATTTGAATGCGCTTGTTTCATTTCGCTATTTACCCAACGAACCTCTCTAGTATCCCATTCGCTTAATCCTGAACGGACAGGCTTCAAGCGAAATCGAATGGCACTGCAAGCACTATGTTGGTCGTGGTCTTATGAAGCGCTTCGATTCTGGCGAGGCTCTTGCTAAAGAGATGGGCATCAAGCCTGAATATCTTAAGAAGACTTTCGACACATACAATGCAGGTGTCAAGGCAAAGAAGGATCCCTTTGGCAAGAAGGTAGTGTTTATTTCGCAAGGTATATCACTCTGTTGCTCAACTCCAGAAGTACTTCTCATCAGGGGAGTGGAGTATGAATGACTACTTCAACGTCGCAATCATGACCCCTGTATTGCACTACACCATGGGCGGGTTGGAAATCGACCCAGAGTCACGCGTCATCGGCAAAGATGGCAAACCCATTTCTGGTCTCTTCGCTGCTGGTGAGGTTGCTGGTGGTGTACATGGTGCCAACCGTCTCGGTGGTTCGTCATTGCTTGGATGTGTTGTCTTCGGACGTGTATCTGGCGACTCAGCCGCTGCCTATCTCCTCCAGACGACTAGCGCCATCGTAGAGAAGGCAGGTGGACGTCTTGGTGCATTCGTAGGACACCTCGAGTCGAAGCCCGCTGCTTCATCTGCACCTACACAGCCTGCTGCCACGAGTGTTCCTGCCCAGCCGCCGTCTTTATCGAATGAATTTAGTGCCGCGGATGTAGCTAAGCACAATAAGAAGGATGATATCTGGGTTATTGTTAATGGTCAGGTGTTGGACGTCACATCCGTAAGCTCAGGCATTGCAATCCTGCGACTTCATTGCTGATTTTTCGCGACAGTTCTTACCTGATCACCCAGGAGGCGAGAAAGCCATCATTCTCTACGCTGGTCGTGACGCAACTGAGGAGTTCAACATGCTCCACGACCCGAAGGTATGAAGTACTGTCCCAATTAACTGTTCTTAGCTCATTCGCTGCGTAGGTTATTCCGAGATATGCACCAGACGCTGTCATTGGTACACTGAAGAAGTAGGGGCACATGGCGCTACGACCCCGCTCAGCAAAAGTAGAGGAACCATATCTTTCACCTTTCTTCAGCATCGCATATCTCTTTCTCCCATGTCTCTGCTTAGTTATTGGGATCCAGTGTATTAAATAATGTTGTCTTCATACCATTTTTGACTGACTGATCCATGAGGCAAACACGAGGCAAACTTTGACCGTGGCTGTTGAACGCATTGAATATGATTGGTACGCCTCTGCAACTCGCCTCCGCCATAGCATGGCCCTGGGAATTGTTAACGTCCGGCCGTGTCACCTTTTACCAAATATTTTTGAGTTGCCATAGGCATTCAATATTCATCTACCCAATACTAGAGTTATATGCGCCCCGCTTGTCGCCACGGCGCCACTGCTTCATTTCAACGCACCATGGGCACCCAATTGGCTACTGCGTCTGGCCATACCCATGACTTGTACTGTGCGGCCGTCTCCTAGGCTGGCTCGGGAGAAACACGGTACGTGCAAGGGTTGGCCAGGCTGCCAACGATACCGATAGTCATATATACAGTACCCTGCTAGCGCATAGCATATGCGCCTTCTGCGAGCCCGTGGCGTCGGAGGAGCCACCCGAACTACATAGGTTCTTATTTCCGACGAATCCGATCTCGAAGTAGATGATAGAACTTGACATATTGAGCTGATTTCTTCCGTTCAATACAGCAAGGGCGGGATACTATCCTGCCCATCCACATATGGTCCCAAACTTCCTATTGAAGCCTGCATCTGGATGCCGTGGCGCACTACGTTTTTCCACGCCGCCGACTGCGAAATGGCATCCCACCACCAACCCACCACCATCACCACCACCACCAATGTGTGTGTGCGCGCCGTTACCACCATTCTATGAGACGTTCTGAACGCCGCACGCCGCAGTCTCGAGCTCACGCCATTGTGTGGCTTGGGCCCCTTTTTGTGAAGTTCCCATTACCCGCCGTTTCAAGTGTGCTGAATGCAGTATGTGGCCCGAGGACCATGCTTGTGTGGAACTTTATTGCTACAGTTACTCTCCGGTTATCGATGTGCTGGCTGGTGGACCCCCTCGCCTCCTTCGATGACTCGAATGCTGGCGTGGCAATTACTGTCATTGGGACACATGCCCGAACACTCAATAATTTGAATATGTTGGTGTCTGTGTTTCTATTACCTTTCTAAGATCACCACCAGCCATTACTACAAGCTGTATTCGACCAAGGTCCATGCGTTCGTGGACTAGTAGGTCGAGGATCATTTCGGAGCCGCGACGGGTATAAAATACCTGCCTGGCCTTTTGGATAATAGAAGACAATCCAACCCCTCCACCTTCCAACTGTAATCGGTTGTATTCATGGAGTCCTCTAACCTAGTCGCTAGTGCCGCCATATTCAGATCCAATGAAACTATCAGGTAATTTATGAAATCTAATCCAGAATTAGAGGGTCTGACGTTGTTGCGTGTGTAGTAGCCCAAATCACGTCCCTGAAACTTCTCGCGCTTCGAACGTGTGGTGGTCCGGACCCACAGTTAATGGCCCATTAGACCAGCACTTCCCGGATGACTCCTCCTATTCTCCAGAGTTTTTGGCAGTGCAGTACGTTGTTATCCTCGACATCATTATGCTGTTTCCTCATTGCGAAACTACAGGAACTCTGGACACCAGTATCATGTGAATGATAATACGACATTCCGGAGTGTTCCTGACAACCCTATTTTATCACACTCAGCAATAACAGATGATAGAATGTTTTCCTATCCTCAAGATCGATGGTATTCTCCGCCTGAGGATAACGATCTAACCCAAGCATATATTCGGTGCGTCTATTGGACTGAGTAATGAGCATACTATTCACTCAGCTACTAGGAGCCAGTGCGGACATCTTTGGTGCATGCCAGGCAAATTGCCTCTGTCCTTGCAAGCGATGACATCACAGCCATTGACGGAACCATTACCTATCATGATGCCGCCTCAAGAACAATGTTCGTCCTTCTCTCCAATACTTTATTATAACCTCTGACTGTCCTTGCTTCAGCAACCCTTCCTAAATGCGCGTGGACTAAAGATGGTAAACGATGTGGTCATACCCTTCTGGATGACGCGCGCAAACTTGGCATGCATCTTCGCGACTCTCACGGTATACAAGGAAACGACAAGAACAAGGTTACGTGCTTCTGGGAGGGTTGCAACCAAGAGTTGCAAAGAGGTGCCGTCGTGCGGCACATAAGGAGTTGCCACTTGAAGACTAGATGGGCTTGCGAGAATTGTCTCAAGGACTATTCTCGCAGAGACGCCATGAAGAAGCACGCCAAGGATTGCCAAGCTGCAGAGGCTTGACCACTGACAACCAGCATCACATCTTCTCGCTCGTTCTCGTTCTCTTCATTTCAATAACTGACACCAATTATATCACTCAATGTACATATCTTCACCGCTGGTGTATTACTGTCGGACCACGACTCCAAACTGTATGGGTATGAAACTTTGTATGTACTTACATGTAGTATATCTTGTTATCAACACTCCTTCAATAATGTGTATATCATGCACCTTGACTCTTTTACAAGGCGACGATAAAACTCCACTGGCTCTTTGCTGGTTAAAGCGATGACAGCTCCAGGATCCAGACGTGGCTTTAGGTGTTTTCTCTCCAAGGATCGCGATCATCCAAACCACGCTCATAAAAGCGAATGACTGCAACCTTGAGTCTTAGCACATTCTCATACTTGAAGTAACCCAGAGGACCTCGTAATAACTTGATGAAGCACCTCATGCCAACAAGAGAGGAACTGCCTGATTGCCAACCGATTGCTAGATTGGACGGGCTCCCATTTCGGGCTATGTAAGCTATTATATGAGCTGACATAAGCGTCCGAGCCCGGTCATCCCGAAGTTCCCGAACACGAGACTTTGGATGAATGTCCTTTTATCTCCATCAACCAAAGGTCACCAGTCAGGCCTAGATACAACATAATACTTCCTGAAGCCATCGACATATCATACTGATATGGTCATGCAAGCTTCAAGTCCGCCCATGGACCAGCATCGATAGTATTCGATACGCGTTTTCCGGAATCCGAATCATCCTCGAGAATTGAGACACTCGATAACTTTCAGCACGCTGTAATGTGCTGTAAATCAAGATCGTCTATCATTGATCATTGACGACGACCATACGATGCATAGTTCAAATCTCAAGATATCTGGCTTATCTTGATGTTCGGGAATCGGCGCTGAAATATTCGACGGATAGCGGATACTACACTATTTGCCTATTCTCCATTTCAAATTCTAGAACTTATTTAATTCTCACTGCCCAACCTACCAACTGGGCAAGCCATGCGCTCAGAGCAACACGATCTTCATTTACCACTCGGGTCATTGACATCATGGGGCCGCGGCCTGCTAGTACGTGTGATCTTGTCGTGTGACTCCGACGGTAGGAACGCCAAGCTGAATCTTTTGGCATTTGAAGAAGAGCAGTTAGAGAGCGGACAGCCACTTGCCATATGGGTTGCGTAGTAAGTCCTATTTTGTTACTGAACTGCGCTTTATCGATTGTTCATTACAACGCGTAGTAATTTGAACTGCTTCTGAAGTTGACGAGAGCTGTGCTCTTCAGAGTTGTGCTCGGTGCGGTACAGGATCGGTTGCCAATTCTCTTGTTATGCATTCATCATGTGTGCGTATTAAGGGTATTCCATCTCGATCTCAGCGTTCTGGTGACTACATCGACTGCACTATTTAACAGATAATATTTTGCTTTCCCGTCGGATGTTATCCTTCAGCACAGCATACGGTGGTACATCACCGGCCGGCGGTATCAGTGCCTCTTCCGACGGGGGGCGTATTGCATCGGCTTCCATCGTTGTGTCATGTAACACTCTTAGGTCCCTCTGGAACGGCATTCGATCGCTGCGCTAAATGCTGTTTGCACACACTATCTTCACAGGTTGCAGACATGAGGACTGTTTTTTGACGTCCGCAGTTACCTTCGCTTTTTCGGGGAAGGTCTTGATACTGCATCGTATTTTGGGTATATATAACCCTTGAGAGTTACCACATCTTCATATCGCCTTTTGTCTATCAGAGCCTCCTGGCGACATGCCCAAGCCTCCAACCATAATGAGTATGCCATCTGCGAACATTCTGATCATTGTCGCCTTCTCCATCGGCGTGGTGAGGGCAGGTCAGTAATCTGTCAATATTTATTGAACTTGATACTTAAATACAATAGCCAGTAGCAACAGTACAATCAGCATTGAAGAGCCGACATTGGTCTCTGCAGTATTTCGTCAATCCACAAAGTATCATCTTTTGGATCGGGTTTAATTCACTTCATCCAGATTACGACCCAAGCAAAGTTGCAGCAGCTGTGGCAGGCGGGTTGTACTCCATCGCCAGCCTTTGCTTGTTCATGCGCTTATTCATGAACAAGGCATGGTGGGGACTTTGTCTCCCTATAGCCTCAACCTGTGAGTTCTCACTACCCACCTTGAAATACGTGCTGACTGTAAAAACAGTCATGTCCATTGGCTTTTTTATGCGCATACCCATGGCGATGAACCCAAATTCTCTCCCGATTTTCATGGTCCAACAACTCTTCACCTTGTTGCCGCCTGCCGCATACCTCGCCTTCAATTACATCCTTTACGGGCGTTTCATCGTGAACTGCGTGGACAGACGCTACTCTTGGATAAAGCCAGAGAAAGTCGCCCGGTACTTCGTTATCAGCGATATCACGACATTCCTCATTCAGGTTTGAACTTTGATTATTCGTCTCCCTCTCACGGAAGACTAATCATGACGTCGTGCAGGGTGGAGGTGGCGGTCTGGAAGCATCGAAAAACGTGACAAGCGAGAAGCTAGGCGCGAACATACTGCTCGCCGGATTAATCGTTCAGACACTCTCATTTGCATTCTTCATGATCCTAGTTGCGCATGCATGGCGTGGTATCCTTCGAGACGGACTTGTGCCTAGTCAGGAGCCATGGGGGCCAATTCTCTGGATATTGATGTTTTCTTCGACAGCTTACATGGTGCGCCTTTCGCCCACGCTTCATTGTCCACCTTCACTAATGTTGCGTGATACAGATTCGCTGCATCTATCGTGTCATCGAGCTTGCTCAAGGTAACGGCGGCTATCTTATTACACATGAAAGTGAGTGTTGGGAGATACTAAAATTGAGGCGCCTGGTCTAACCCTCGCCTGACAAGTTTATTTCTACCTCCTCGACTCACTGCCACTGTTGATTGGCATTTGCACATACATCATCTACTGGCCAACAAAGTATTTCGAGACGTTGGCCAAGCCCGCTGATGAAATGACGGGACGGTATTAGAGTTCTGGCATTGCCATTTTCATATCAAGAATTCATTCGGGTGCGTGAACCATACATAATACTCACAGTAGAGGGACCCTGGACTGTATAAGTTAATAATCTACTGCGATGCAACAATGTTCTCTAGATTAGTTCCTTGACCGCACAATGCCCTTGCTCTGCTTATTGTGTTCGGAGCGAATAGGGAAAGCAATAGCATCACGCCATTGCACTATGCCTTTAATATCGACATGTATCGTACTCCATGCCGACAATTCCCGGAACCAGTGTAGGCGTGCTAAAATTTTTAAAGCTGAAACTCGAGTGCCACTGCTGCAAGCGTCTTTCTCCAAACCCATCCTTGCGATTTCATCTAATCTGCCAACAAGCCAGTATTCCATTTGGATGCCATCTATAATAACTCAACGCGATTGTGGAGACATGACATTACTGCTACCGGACGGAATCGGTATACGGATGATGAAATCTTCGGACATGCCACAAGTCCGTGCACTCCATGTGAGGAAACACTATAATTTCAACTGCGCCCCTGACTGGCAGGTCGTTTGACTGATCCCAAAGACCAAACTCCTCCCAATCGCATACCCCACCGCATTCTTTGTGCAGCTGCTTGTGCAACCTCAGCATATGTGTCTTATAGCCACATATGACGGCAATGTCATAGCATTTGCCTCTGCTACCATGGAGACACGGCATTCAACGCCAGGGCCGCTTGGGGATCATGATCGATGCACTGGAGGGGGCGCTCTGCGGGTTACCTTGTTGACACTTGGGGTATCACCCGAATTCCAGCGACAAGGAATTGCACGCAGACTCGTCCATGAAGTCGTGCAGCGCCTACGATCGTCTTGCGGAGCCCCTTGCCATGAATCACCTCCCGCTCCATCGCTCTCAGAGAGCGATTCGACTGATGCGGTGATTTTATGTGCAGAGGTTGCGCGCAACAATTCGTCTGGACAGTCTTTTTACTCCCACCTCGGGATGCAAAGACAACTGGAAGTGGATAAGCAGAGCGGGTTTGGTTCGAAGGCACACACGTGCGTGGTAGTGGGGGTGATGAGAACAGTTCCAGTTTCCTGAATAACTTATCGTTAGATTTTTAAGGGGTGATGGATGACGTTCGCTGCAGAGATACTCACAGCAGGACGCGCTAGTATAAGTTAAAACCCCGTACATAGGTGAATTTACGTTTGCCGTAATGATATCTGATAATCGGTTGAGAGGGCACTATAAATGAAGACAGCCTGTGATCTGGGGGACCAATTTTATACATGACATCACCTGGAGATGGCAGTTGATGAGCCGAACCTGACTTGATGGCCAAGAGGCTGTCAGATGGTGGTGAAGATCTGGGGTACATTCGCCAGACTGAAATTATAACTTCATCCTATTCAATCAGACACAAGCAATTCGTAAAGAGAGTTCGAGAGGGTCTTATCAAAGGTTTATTGAATCGAAAGGGCACCTGCGGCAGATTCCAGAACATATCGGAAAGGGAAGGTAGGGCATCAGCTGGAGAACGTCGAGATTCCGCCGTGGCAATGCAGAAATAAAGCATCCCATTATATATGTAAGTCAAAAAGCACTGATCTGCTGCGTTTCACTGCAACTCCTGCGATAGACACATCAGCCAAGATCCGCATTGAGACTTGTGTTTCGCAGCGCCACGAACACAATCTCGCTATAAAGCGAGACTGATGATCAGCTGGGTGATCTGACAGAGTCTGGTGCGCTGGCCGCATGCAAGTTTTGTCAAATGACCACGGAATTTCCGGGAGGTGCAAAGAGAATTCAGGCAATTCAAACGCAAAGTTTGGCTGTAAACTCAAAAACCACGTTGGCATGTCCCAAAGCAGCTAGGGGAGTCTGAAAATGAGAGCGCCCCACTATAAAATCCATCGCCCATTCTGTCTTTGTTATCAACCCGTTCTCTTTGAACTCTGATAGTTCAGGAAGGGTATTACTCGTCATCGTACATCATCATGGCGGCAAAAGTCTATGTTGGGTGCGTTGATGCTGCTTTAATCGTGTCTAGGAACGATTTTACTGATGTTGGCATATCCATCAGTAATCTGAGTTGGAACACGACGGATGACTCCTTGAGACAGGTCAGTTCTTCTGCACGATTAGTCCGATCAAGCGTCTTTGAGGCTCATGTCCATCTTACAGGCCTTTGGAGAGTTTGGGCAAGTCACCGATGTGCGCGATCTATTTGAGGCGATCTTCCATCGTGGTCGAAGATAGACATCGATGATGGCAGATCGCCCATGGTTTTTTGTTTTGTTTCTGTGACTAAAGTTGTTGTATGCGCTCCTGCTCGTTGCACGTTTGCGTTTTTTTAGGCCATCGTAATGAAGGACCGTGAAACTGGCCGCTCTCGTGGTTTTGGTTTCGTCACCTTCAGCGGCAACGAAGATGCTGAGTCAGCTATCCAAGGAATGAACGAGCAAGAGCTTGACGGTCGCCGGCTTAGGGTCAACCTGGCCAACGCTAGACCCAGTGGTGGCGGAGGTGGAGGCGGAGGCTACGGTGGTGGAGGTGGAGGCTACGGTGGCGGTGGAGGTGGATATGGCGGCGGCGGATACAACAGCGGCGGCGGTGGCGGATACAACAGCGGCGGTTACGGCGGAGGCTACTGAGCTCTGAATGATTTTGTGTTCTCAAGATGGTCGGTGTCGCAATTCTGTATGATGTTCAAAGGTCGTGTTCATCCGCGTCAAGCTACGATATTTCCGCATGCATTACAGTATCTGTTTGATCATAACGCAACTTAAATACTCGGTCGAAATTTGTATCAAAACATGTGTTGTCCTCGAGATTCCTTAAAAAAAAAACTTGAACGAGTGAATCCTTGATGTTCGAGTACCCGGGCGGCCTAACTCCGTAGGAATTCTCAGCGCTAATGGCCAAGCGTTGCAACGTTGCAGAGGGGGTCTAGGTTTTGGTTCTGAAAAGGTAATGCACCGATCGAAAACGTGTCACGGAAAACATTGGTGGGGTAACTACGCGATACTGACAAGACTCTCAACAGCTGCGTGCCATGGCTCAAGAACAAGAAGAAAAAAAATATCAAGTCAAAGGCGCGTCGTCGAGGACTAGGAATTCTTAATTCGTTTCCAGCACTAGTCCCTGGATGAGGGTCGCCGCCCGGTGCCACGCCGAGGCTGGGCAAAGCTAGTGGCCTTCTGCCGCCGGTCTTCTGGTC
>QLOO01007165.1:0-11207 GCA_003313855.1 Suillus sp. MG131
AGTGGGGTGCTCAAAATATATTCCCACAATTCAGACTACACTATTAACAGATTTTTAAAGTTTGATCGCCATCGTCCGCCATAGCTTAGTAATAGCCGCCATATCCTCCATCGTCCGCCATAGCTTAGTAATAGCCTCCTGTATCATGGCAAACAAATATGAAATACAAATACGTTAGTCAAACAAGATAACACGTATTCAAACCTTCTTGCATTACGAAACACTTTGGTCAATTGATTGACCTTGCTGACTGCGAAACGGCCCAAGCAGGGCTGGACAGGAACAACATAATATTGAAAACATAAGTGGGCGCGGGCAAGATATATGTACTTCTTATGTGCGAACAACTCGCACAACATCATCCATGCTGCATGACCCATTTCCTTTAGTTAGTATGTAAAAATTGATTCTTAGAATATTGGGACTAACGCAAGATCACACAATGAGGCCATGCAGGCCATGAACATGGGGTGTCCTGGGTCTGAATCTAGTGGCAAGATTGTGCTAAGTGTCTCGACAGCCTCGTCATAAATTGTGCTTGTGGGTGGATAGAATGGTCGGTCAAAGGTAGCACCGGGAGTTTGGGCCACAATGCTCTCAAGCTTTCGCAAGAGCGCCAAGTAACACTAATTTAATGAAGCAGCTTTAAAATGAAAAGCACACATATTGAATACAACTCACGAAAGACTGCACGAAGGCTAGAGTCTCGATGGGCAAGACAGAAGTATTCCTAAACACGTCGGGATCAAGATCAGCCATGATCTGTGGTAAACCGGGGGTTGTGGCAACGGTAACACCATTCGATATGGTCACCCTAAACACAACATGCCATAGGATAGACTTGATACACTTGGCACAAAAGATCCAAACCAATCCGTTTTGCTGCATAGCACACAATAAGAATTTTGACAAAAGAGAAGTTCAGAACACTAACATCGAATGGAAGACGTGCAGAGTGTGGTCGCATGAAGTGGCTTAGCAAATGCTCAAGCCTAGCTTTGAGCAGGGTACTGAAAATATCATGGAGCCCGAAGCCTGCTCGATCATGACTGATTGTCTGAAAGGCCATACGTCTTGAATCGTGGATAAATTGGGATACCCATGGGCCAACCTATTTGGGGTGAGAGATAAGTAATAGAAACGACTTGGAGGAAACATACCATCGCGAGGATCTCATTCTCACTTAAGATCCTACCATTGCCAGCGGAAACTACTGGAAATGAATGAGTATGCGTATTACGTGAATAAGCTTCTGACCTTGTTCCATGACACTTGTGTTAGCACGAAGGACACTCTGGTTGAAGAGGCGGCGTATCAAGATAGCTTTTGTCTTGAGTGAAGCTGTGGTGATACTATGAGGGTTCCCAGTTTCGCCTTTACAAATTGCTACTCTAATAAGAAGCCGCAGATAGGACAGGACCAATCTCCACTTTGGATATTTTTTCATTATCCCCTTCAAGTGGTCAGCATCTCTGGATTGAGCAGTGGTGACGGCAATATCAGGTGCGGGTGCGGATTCGGAGTTGTCACGAGAACCAGAATGCGTGGAATAAGGCCCTCCATAGTTGGGATGGGCGCTGAGACTACCATCGCCTTCCAACGTCGCAGGGGCATTGGACATCATCCAAGAACCAAAGATCGAAGCATCATTTGCCGATGCAGATGAAAAGTTGTCAGACATGTCATGGTGACCAGAAAGTTGGAAGACAGGCATATTGCACCCTGACAGATAGTTGGCCCAATGAATGATAGTACAATAATTAGCTAAATCGACCTGTGATATCGGTAAGGGAAGTAACACAAAATTTGTAAAGTGAACTTACCTGGCCATCATAAACAACGTGTATCTTCCTGTCGTGACCCTGCCTGGTCCACAAAACAGGCAAATCTAAGATTGCGGTGGGGGCAGCGTTCTACAGGAACGATCAGTGGGATGGCGAGATATAGTACAGATTCAACGTACCTCTAGAATGTAGACTGGGATCTCAGTGCCTTCCATTTCGAGTAAGGGAGTGTGAACACATCTGGTTTCCACATAGGCAGTGAGTTTGATATGATGCTGTACCTGTTAATGCCAATCAATATTGTAGAACACCCAGAAAAAAACACGCACGGCGTCAAGAGATAATGGTGAGCACTGGATGCCATAGTGAGATGTTGAAAATTTCTCAGAAAAATACAATACTTGCATACAATGCATACACCATGGGCTCCAGCCCGACCGCAATGTACCCAACGAAGGACAAGGTGTTGGTTGTGCCCGTAAGAGATCCCTGATATATCTGGGTAAGTGACGTGTACCTTGCAAGGCAGAAACGAAGGACATTGAAGGGCAACACCAAAAGCATCATCTCATTGTACACATAGCATGTGACACCTTGACAAGTTGTAGCACTTGCAGTTGGATGGTATCCTGAGGAGAAAGACATTATTGTGAATTATTGGGGCAAAACACGAAGCTTTTAAAGGCAGTTACATACCTACTTCAGACTCCTCAAACCTGCCATTGCAGCGCCATCTGAGCTATTATGTGTGACGTGCTTAAATGTGTCATATAAAGTGTGCCATCCCGCCATCGCAGCGCCAAAGGTATTTAAGGCTGTTACGTGTATGATGGTGACCCCAAAACATTTTACAAGGTAGCAAACAAGATCTAATTCTCGTAATCCAATTCCAATTCGCTATCGTACATCTCACCAAAGTGGGTTAATGCCTCATTGCTGACACTGAAGCGCTGCTCGAAAGTGAGTTCACCCATGGTGCCATCATCTTCACGTTCTTCTTCTTCATATTCGTCATCATACTCCTCGTTTTGTTCTTCGGTTCCATTTTCTGAGGGATGTTCAATGTCTGCACTGCCTTCTTGCGGCCCGACATGCATGGAGCGATAGTGAGAGTAGACATGTCCCACGCCAAGACTGAAGTGAAAGCACATTAACATGTCGTGATCGACAAACCTGAAATTGTGAGCTCGGTGGTGATTAGCTGTAATCATACCTCAAACTCACCGATTGACATAATATCCGCACCAATCATCCTTATCCCCTGCATGTCCCGACACCCCCAATCCATCAGTGTGTTTCTTGCCCTTGGCGAAAGCAGGTATGATGTGGCAACCCCTTAGTACATCCGCCGGATCCATGAAGCTGAATGAGGATTCGTCCTCTATGGGAGGAAATCTGAGTTGATCGAGGGTGGAGGAATCCCAGGAGGAGACCTGCTCCATGGGCTCGTACCAACGAACCCATAGGAACTCCATTCGCAGTGGAGTGAAGTCGACCATACCAGCTCCGATGTAGATTACATTCACATGATAAACGCTGAGTACTTTACCATAGATAAATTTATGACCGTCATGGCTCATATTGTTATCACCGCGGAGAGCCATCACATTACAGTGTGAGGTTCGTGGGTTGACGACGTCTTGAGCTCGGCGAACGTCATACGTCGTATAATTGAACCTGGCGATGTTGTGATGATACATACGATCGTCCTTGATAATGATCATATTGGTGTTGCACACTTCTCTCGATGATGGCACATCCGTGGAGTTGTGAATTTGCTGCAATAGATGTTCCTTAAGCTTGGAATGGAAGTTCTGCAGGCAAGTGTCAGCGTGCAATGTGGGTGAGGGTGATTGTGCTAACCTTGATTGCCGGGTCACCTTGATGGCTACGCAAGAACGTGCCTAAGTGCACGGGATATTTCTGTGTCATCCCAATGTGGTGGTGAACGAGTGGGCTTATCGCTAATTCAGCAATCTCAACGTGCGGACGATGTACTGTTTTGTCACCTATACGACGAATACGGGCCTGACGTCGTTCAATGCGCGTCAGCTGTTTCACAAATGAGTTGCGGTCCGTGCGACGATATCTAGCCTTGGGAGAGCGGTGTTCGAGTTCACCCTGGATAGGAGTTAGTGGGTGGGGTTGGGAGTCACATCATAGGACTTACCAGCTCCGAGCTGTACGAATCGGACGTGCCGTACTGCCGTATTGTAGAAACATAGTTGCCCAAAGCGTGAAACTTATAGGTTTGGAAGTTGAATACCTTCTTGCGGTGTGTATTCTTAGGTGATCCAGCTGACTGGGCCGCCTGCTCCTTTAAGAAGCTGCTGCTTTGCAGACCCTCCTGCCCTCCCGCCTGTTTTGCTACTCGCTTTGCATGGTGTCGGGTACGAGCCTCGACTTCCTGTCGAAGTTCTTGTGTATTGTAAGCAGAACAAACTTGAGCTTTGAAATTGCGAAACTGGTCGCCAACTGCTGAAGTGACTTGATCCATAATGTTAAGAGTCAAACTAGAGTGCATCCAAAGCTTAGCCAGTCCGTGCCAATGCGCCATAGTAAATAGTAACCGCAAAACAGTCGTATTGTGCGGTTTGGGGAGAAGACCATTGAAGACAGGGATAGAGCACTTAAGATTGCATCAGGGCCGATCCAACTTCAATAGAAAATTCATACCTGGAGGAGGTCTTCAAAGTTTTGTGCTGCCGTGCGTGTCATGTCCGAAGCGTTAGCCAAAAATTTTCAGATAGTTGCTGGGCCAAATGTAGGCATTTGCCTGTATCTTGAAGTGGAGGGGGTCGGTTGGATGGGTGACGTCAAATGATGTGACCTACCTTTGGTCTAATTTGTCGATCAAACTCTTGTCCTCCGCCGTAAGAATCCATAACAAATGAATAAAAAGCATTTTCCAAACACCAAGCTGAAACTCATGCAAGAGATCTACCACAAGCGCGTGAAAAATATTAAAACCAAAAGCAGCGAGGCGATCGGAAAATGCGTTCTGTAGATTGGTTAGTTGTAGTCAATGATAGAAATCAAAACCTCACTGAGGTAGGAACCCAGGACTGCGACTTAAGAAGGCGCTCCACCGCTGCGCTCCCGACTCCTAGGTCCTTTTCATATATTAATTTCCGCACAGAGCTTACCATAAGTCTTCGTTTATCATCATTGCGTTCTAGCGTCTTGTGCTGTTGCCTGTCCAGAGGTCTTCCCATGTTGTGTATGAGCTCCTTTGGCATAAGGCAACGCAGACACGGACAGCCTCCAAGATTTCGAACGGTGGCAATAAGTACTCTAGTAAAGTCAGGATGAATTCTAGACCATGAATGGAAGATAAGTCACGTACTTCTCAGGATAATCTGCTGAGTATGTAAAGATCCTAGGGTAGAATCTGCGTGTAATGCCATCGCAGCAATGAATCACGATTCCATGCTCATATGCCTCCAGGAATTCATCGTCCAATAGAATGTTCCACTGTTCGTGGAACAGTTCCCTGTGACAGTGAGTTGTGCAGTCGCTGTTCATGCCTTTGCCGCATGTGAAATCCTTGAAAGAGTGTGGGAGCTAGCAAAGAAGGTTGATGATTCACTTGAGACAAACACTGCGGAAAGGCTTACCGTCTCGAAGTACGCGATGTGGTTGCTTAAGTTGCATGACGGTTTGCAGCGGCGGTACTTAGACTCATTGCCAAAATACATGTAGGTGGGCCATAGCTTAGCGTTGCCAAATGAAGTCAATTGCGTGGCGTCAGACCAGAACATCAAGCCAGCCACGACGTGGGGAAGATCACAGCCAGGTTCCCCATCCATTTGTTGCAGTTTGGCGTGTGCATCATGGAACACTGGGGACGTGAACAAGTCTCCGTATATTGGAACTTCATCGTCAAGGTGAGGAGGATTCCAACATAGCTTGTACGGCTTGTAATGAAATAATTTGTTATCTCGGGCATTGGCTAGTTTTTCCCATATGACAGCAACAAGGGAGCGATGATACAGATCAGCGGCTTGAAAGACGCGAGGCCCTGGCACCCCAGTTGTGCGGGAGAAGGGTACGTTGATAGAAACTGGTGTCCTTGTCCAACCAGCATCTTCATCTTCCCACTCTTCTCCATCACCCTCATCGTACAGGTTGGCACCGAGCTGGGAGTTGATTTCCTTCCAATGCGTGGATCTCACGTTGGCAGTATTGAAGGTCTTGCTAGCTATGATCTCTGTCAGATGTGCATAGTCCTCTTGCGATTTCTGTACCCCTTGGTTCCAGTACCAATCACCGAGTTGAAAGGAGGAATGGTTGGGATAGGGGTAGTACTGAGGATGGTTAGCGACAGCAGCGGGTGGGTCGTGTTCTTCTTCGCTGAGCGTGCGGCTGCCAGGAATAAAGGAGAGATCTGCCATAGTGACATACTCTTCCGGATCATGGGATGGAGGTGTAGAGGAGAAGTATTGGCGCACTAGCCCAAAGATGTTCGGGGACGTGCAAAATGTAGCGTGTGACGGCAAGGCCGGGGTTTCACGTGATGTCATAACTTGACCGACGGATGGGGGAGGTAATTCTCGGACTTCCAAGGGTACAGTGGGTGGAGGCTGAGGTAAAATGTCCCTGAATCACTTGGGCAGCAGACGATTCTGCCGTCTCGGTCGGCGTTGTGCCAAGCTTGTATTCTCTCCATCGATTTCCCCTATTTCACAGCCAGGGGGTATAGCTTCCCTGACAGAAACTAACGGATTGGGTGGGGGAGTTCCGGTAACACTAGGCTGTTGAGATACCTCCCCTGAGGGGAGATGGAGGGCGGGCGAATTCGACAATGGAACAGACGAGTTGATGACTCCCACGGAAACATCATCATTGGAGGAAGTGCGCAACTTTTTCCTGCGGCTTGCGAACTCCTTGAAAGAAGCTATAGCCGACGACAGACGCTTCTTGGTATGAGTGCACGAACGCTGGTGCTGACTAAAGTAATTCTGGGCCGTGAAAGTGCGCTTGCACACGCAGGTGTAAACGGACGCCGACATGAGAGCATGGTTGATGCACTAAGTCTCGAAAGAGGTACTAATAGGTGAACAATGAGATGGCAAAATGGCAGCCAAAGAGCGGGGAATGGCGAGATTTGGTGAGGTGGAATGACGAGATTTGGCGATGGCGGAATGGCAAGATTTGGCGATGGCGGAATGGCAAGATTTGGCGATGGCGGAATGGCGAAATTTGGCGATGGCGAAATGACGAGATTTGGCTATGGCGGAATGGCAGCCGAATGATGGCATATGGTAATGAAATCATGAAGCAGCGGGACCGCATATCTATATAAATGCAGAAAATATAATTCTGTCACATTTTATTCGAATACTGAAATGTCCGCACCATCATCTCCATGTTCTGAATGTTCAACATTATCCATGGAATTCAAATTCAAAGCCGATCCCAAGGTCATGAAGATGCTAGTGAGCATTTTAACTTGCCGCCATGGCATACTTCATTATCACAGCCAGACAGGAGAACTAACGACATTTCAATGGTGAGTGACTTGTTTTATAAAAATATTGTTACTCACATGTACCCTGCTACAGGCCAACCAACTGATACGGGTATAAAATCCACCCTTCCCGATTTCAGGATTATCGCGAGGCGCATGCGTTTCGCTACCTGTGCTGTCTCTGTGCAATGAATGGCGAGTATGTTGAGACATCCATATTTCCGCGCCATACAGGGATCTGCGAAGGGGAGTACGTTGCTGAGTGCACAACCAGCAGTTGCGGGTACATGCGTAAGTGGGTTTGTTTGTATAATAAGAACATAGGAACTTACCTTTTCGATTAGTGAATATCGAGAAATTCATCGGGAAGGCCTATGTGCCTTTGGCATATTATCCTGTGAGATATTTTTTTAGAGACATGCACGTCCCCCATATGCTGTCTGTTAGACATTGGGATAATTATTGATAGTTGCATAATTCGTAAGAGACTGAACCATACCTAATAGTTGAGCCTGTGGTAAGGCATAGTCAGACATTGATTGTATACGCGGCCAAGGTTATCTCACCGGTCTGGCGCGCTTCGTGTGATTCTATCAGAGCATCAACACCCGTTCCATTTTACAATTCATGTAAATAATCTGGAAATAGATGCTCGTGAATGCAGTTCATATCTTAACTTAGAATAACCTACATGATGAATGTAAGATGATGCTGAACGACTGTGTTTTCAACTGAAGTTCAAGTCGGGTGCGTACAGCGCCCAACGCCAATGAACAACTGTGATTTTATTGAGATTTAAGTCAGGTGCGCGCAACACCTGACGCCAGCGAACGTTCAAATCGAGCGCACCAGCGCCCAATGAATGATGTTATTTTCAAAGCTTGTCCAACAGGACATTATCAAGGACACACTACGTATGGTATAGTACTTCGTAATAACTTCAGTATCCGGGAGAAAGAAAAACTCCAAGGGCTGACGCCCTGGGGGTTATATAGTGATTGACTATAGGATTAAAACCCAGCCGGCAACATGCGAAACAGCCACAAACGGCAAATGTACGGGAGTTGCCGGCTGGGCCTGAATATGTTGTCATTCTGTATATCAACCGTGACCCTACAAATTATTAGCCTTCTTTCCAACTCTTTAAGGCTACATCTACATATTGTAGTCACATTTGTGCAACACTTGATAAGGTGGTTCGGTAGGTTGTTGTCACAATCCTGGATTCGAGTACTTGATGAGTTGTCAGACAATGTTACATTTTCAGCAGTAGCAATTCAATCTAATTTCAACTCGTAGGCATTCGAAAATTGTCGTTGATCGGTGACGTGAGGAGGTCTTACTTTGGAGACAAGTCGGTTTCAGGCAGCCTGGGGAGCAGTACGTGGTGGGCCAATGAGTCCAGGATGCTATCAAGGCGGTGAATGCTCTGCTTATCTTCCCCATCGCTTTGATCCCAATTTGATTGCAGATCGACGAGACGCATCATATGGATAAGATTCCGATTATTGTCAGCGGGATGGCCTATTGGATCCAGCATCTCATGTTTCCGAACCGGCTGCCCACTCCAGCGCAGTCTTTATCGGATTCTGTTGCACAGTCCATTGCCAATTTGCCTCCCAAACTCGCTCTATTCAATGCTCTTCTAGAGCAGTCTCCATCAGCGGCAACTCACCCTCAGGATGTGATGTAGCTGCACAAACTTCTTACTGGGCTCGACGAACTGGTCGCTCAGCAATGGCATTGGATAGATACGCATAAAGTCATGGGAAGCCTTCGTGTGATCAAAGACACCAGGAAGGCCCCGAGCGAAATTATCACGGAGCAGTCTAACTAATGTTGATTCCAAGGTTCGAGTTCTCCTGTTAGCGGCATAGTATTTTCACCGAGCTGGCATCAGGTATTGGACGCTGTGTTTCTGGCTCTACGCAGAGCCTTCCGTCTTAAATGAGTGCTTGGATGCGAGGGTGGATGATATGATCAAGGTCAAGAGGGTCTCAATCGATCGACTGCATGCTAATGGTTGTTTTGATGAAATCAAAGAACTCCGAGCGATCGCTTCCTCCCCCACACGCACTTTGCCTGACGCAGTCATCACGGGGCCGTCTGACGAGTCATCTGTGCAGCCAACTGACCACGCTGTCGGCATCTATCAGTCTATCGGTGAATTTTGTCAACTGTTTTCTGCGACACCGACTGACAGTGCCTGCTAGGATACAAAGAGTTTCACGATAAACCTCTCCCATGCACTTTTTGCGTCCGCTGTGGAGCAAATGAAGTACGGAACGAGGCAATATGCGAAGCGTCAGATACGGTGGTTGAAGAACAAGCTTCTTCCTGCCATCTACAGCGCGAATGGCGGCGGGGATCACGCAACAGCCCTTCTCCCAGTTTACCTTTTAGATGCCACAGGTGTTTGCTGTTTTTGCATATCGTGTTTCAGGTGGTGATTTACTCTTTGCAGAACTCGGCGACAAGTGGACATCTCATGTCCTCGACCAAGGTCAATGTATCATGAAAGGCATGTGCTCTCCATTTGCCTCATGCTTGCACTGATGGACCCTGACAGCTTTCCTCGGTGGCGAGGCGTTGCCCGATCCTCTGTCGTTGTCTGAAACGGCGCGGGAGATGCTGACGATCGACCTGACGGATACTCTTCGAGAGATAAGAAGACGCACAGGCGGCCAGCGAAGCGGCGCGCTGCCGTCCACAGCGACATTCCCACCAAGGTCGAGGCCGAAGCTTTAGATCAGCGAGATCGGCATCGTTCCATCGCACAGACGAGGTCTGCTTCTTGCTTGCAGTTCATCATTCATTCTGGCATTCATTTACCGATCAGCACCATCATTTTTGAATATCGGCTCTGAGAGCGCCTTTCGTTTCAAGCAGCCATGCTCTGGTAGTTCCTGTTTGATTATTTATCCCACGCAGTGGCCTTTGGAGGAGGCGGGCTAATTTTCGTCATGCGACACGGTCATTTTCGATGGGTTCGTCTTACATCACGTATCCACAATTCATTTGTATGAATGATTATTGCTATGAGGCCAGCGGAGCAGCCTCCTTGTAATGTATGTTATATTTAGTGATTTTATGTGAATCAGTAGAGTAGCACTTCAGAGACCTTCTGGACAAGGGAGTTCGCTATTTACATATACCCCCGCCTCGAATTACTGTCTACTTTTACTTAATCAGGACTTAAGAATATCGCCAGAAAAATGTACGCTTAGTAGTATGAAATCTTTGTTGTGCCATCGGTCCACACTGTCATCCAGGACAGTGATGCTGTCTCATCGTGGGTTCCACAGCAATCCACAAATCGATATTGTACGTATTAGCTAATCCAAAATAGTGATTCACTATAAGTACTGATCTTGCGCATTAGCAGGTTTTCTTTCTCCTACAACTACCTTGATCGCCTACTGTATACAGTAGATAACACAAAATACCAGCTATTGAATACCATAGACTCATTAGATTTCATAGTACACAAAAGCTCAACTTTGCCGTCACTCTAATTGATCATACTAGTATGCAGAATCATGTCCAAACGCGCCGGTTCCAGTAGTGCTGAACCAATGCCAAAGCGTCACAAAGGTAAGACATAAGTGAATATTGCCAACATCGTCATTGACGAGCACGATACAGGAAATCAAGCATCGGCACTATATGATAATGGTGCATGGAAAATCCTGGAGCAGTTCCTCACCACATCCATGTCATTATCTGAGATGGATGACGCGCTTGTAGCGTATCTTGGTGATCGATACTGTGCAGATGACTGGGTGGAGCCCCGACGTCTGCTGTTCTCCGGTGATGCAGACAATGACGAATCCCTCAGGAACCTCTCGACACTATGGAAAACGTACATACCAGATCCTCCAGAAAAATTTTCAGTTTGCATGTCTGCATCAAGGAAGCACTCCTGCTTGCCAAGTTCACGCGTTAGAAAATCG
>QLOO01007166.1:0-28076 GCA_003313855.1 Suillus sp. MG131
GGGCAGATGGCAAGTCACCACTTAACTTCCGAACTCCGTTCTCACCTCTCCATAGATGCAGCTCGTTTTGGCCAGTCTTACATGTCCAAGCTCGGCTGGGACCCCTCAAAAGGTCTGGGTGCCTCAGGCGATGGCATGAAATCGCATCTTAAGGTCTCCCAAAAGCTTGATATGCTTGGGATTGGCGCCGCTCATCAGAAAGACCCACACGGTATCGCGTGGAAACAGAATAAGGAATTTGAGGCTTTACTGCAGAGGCTCAACGCACAGGGTGGTCAAGATTCTACTTCTACGCATGTGCTAGGTGAATTTGTTCGGCCTGGGCAAGCTGCAGCGGACGCACACCCCGAGAAGGACAAGGAACCGAACCAATCATCAAAGAAAGAGAAGAAGCGTAAGCGTAAGGGAGGGGAGCATGTTGAGGACGAAAAAGATAAGAAAAAACGGAAGAAAGATAAGTGCCAGGATGAAGATGTCGAAGATTCAGCTGTAACAAATTCATCAAAACCGGCCTCACTGCATATCGATCTTCCTGCCCCATCGTCTATTCTTCAAACAAGGCCAAAGGGACGCCCTATGGCGTGCGTTTATCTCTGATAATTACAACTCCCGATGCTGACTACCTCTCCCAGCCACCGTGCGCGCATACAAGCTGCTAAGCGCCTTGCCAACAAATCAGCAGCTGCCATCTCTGAAATTCTGGGGATCGCACCGACTCCTTCATCCGTTTCCTCTACAACCCCCTCCGGTTATCTGACCCCAATCACACCCACAGAAAGTGACCTTCCTCTCGATAAGCTCACGACGTCGACCAAGAGTGTCGCAGACTATTTCAAGGAAAAACTTGGCGCAAAATCTGGCTCCAATACCCCAGCTACCAACGACGATGACAGCACTTCTCGGGGAGGGATAGGCTCCAGTGCCTCCTCTCGAGACGATGTAAATCAACCACGAATTGGACTAGGTGCAGGTCGCAGCTTTGGAGAAGTTGGTTCTTCGAACGTGTTCGCCCAGTTTTTTAATACATCCTCATCATCACACGCCACTGTTGTTCAGATGGCTTCTTCCGCTACACATGCCATAATTCAACCTCCCGAACCGACAACGTCATCTTCCACAGATAATGTCAGGGATGAAGAGATGACTGAGAAACAGCGTCGCAAAGCGCAGAGAAAAGAAGAAAGGAAAAGGCGGGATGCAGAGGTTGTTGATGTGCCTGCAGGAGCAAGAGTCGAGATACCTAACAACAATGCCAAGGCGGACAAGAAGAAAGAGAAAGAGGAACGAAAAGCCAAAGGTGCGGAACCACCTGATCTTGTTCCATCAGTTGTTATGGAGGAATCCGAAGAAGGCTTAGAATCTGAGAAGAGGCGAGATAAGGAAAAAAAGAAAGCAAAGTCTGGTACTCAAGCAACAGCCAAGGAAGGTGAAATTCGGTCCAAAAAATCTCAAGGTTCATGACCTCTCGATAGTCGCCATTATACCGTCTAGATCTATACCATTATCATCGTCCAGTACTACATTATCATGAATGAATACCTGAAAGAGCACAGGAAGTAAGGTGCATCGTCCGCTTTCGGTGGATATAAAGTCCAAGGTCCTCTCGCTGTGCGACTCTATGATTACCTCTCAAACACTTTGAACCCATCCTTGAACTGGTCTGGACTCCCGCATGAGTCGATGCGGTGCACCTTCAAGGCGTTCACGACCTCCGGAATAACATCCTTATCAATGTCCTTTCCCCACAGGATGTCCAGATGTTCATATCCATCCAGACGCGTGACAGTAGTATGATCCGGAAGCTCTCTAAGCATCGTTTGTATGTCAACAAGGCTATCCCTGTCCCCATACAAAAGCACGATTGGTGTGACGATATTCTTCGTCGGAAACCTCGCAGGCCGGTATGCACGCCCAACAGGAGAACCAAATGCACTGACATCGTCATCATACATCTGGAATGCACCCTCGCGCATGATCTGGAACCAGTGCACAACGGACTTGACAGATGCCAATGAGTAGAGATGGGCATACGCGGCGATCTTCTGGAGATATGATATGTTTCGACTGTCCCAGTTGAAGAGGAAACGTAAGGAAGTGTCGATGACGCTCGTGAAGATGGGTGGGTATAGGATGGCTTGCCATGTCGTTGCAGAAGACAGAATGGCTCTGCGTCCGAAGAATAAATACACCAATGTTGGGCTGTGATGTGCTAGTGTTAAGGATAGATAATGGTAGTCAGGTAATGTACTCACGAAGCCTTCATGAGGCCATCAACAAGAGGAGCCGCCAATCCTGCGGGGCTCATAGCAGGCGCAAGTGCAATGAAGACGTTCACCTTTTCATTCAACTGTGGATGAATGCTGAGTGCGGCGAATGCCTGTGCGGTGCCCTGGCTAAAACCGACATAACTCAAGCTGCTCGACTTCGTGATATCCAGGATATACTGAATAGAATCAGGAATATCATGCCAGGCAAAGTCGTCGAGGCTATAGTTCCAAAACTTGACTGAATTCGGGTCATGATGAACCGACTTCTTGGAGTACTTGTTCCCTCGGTTATTGCCCATCCATACGTCAAAGCCTATCATTAACTCCTCAACATCACCATGTCTCTGGTAGCATAAAGATATGACGACACGCACCTTGCTCAGCAAGGACAAATGGCAAACACCTCTCAGTGTCTGTCAAACAGACCCATACTTCGCTGTTCATGAGCAACCCATGATGCAAATACACCACCGGTTTTCCCGTGCTTGTGCCAGGATTCCGCTTCCTCTGCCCCCTCCTCTTCGGGAGCCTATGCAAGCCCAATAAATATCCATCCTTTGTCAAAACGACATGTTCCTCATGCGTGTAATCCCAATACTGACATAGTTCTCCGAAATCCTTCGCCTTTCTGATAGCGTCAGCAACATCTTCGACCTTGGACTTGCCTTTTGCATGATTCACGGAGAAACGGTGAAAGAGGGTGCGTGAGCGGTCGTAGAACCACTGGATGATGGGAATAGGGAGGAGCATGATGATGAAGCTGATAGCGGTCTCGAAGACTAGGAAGAAGAAGCCCCCAACGAGAGCTGTGTATTCATGTCCCTTGAGACGTCCAATGAGAGGAACAACCATAAGTGAATGACTGCTCAGTCCGAGCGTGAATTATCCTTGCTTTGTGAAAAACTCAGTGTAGTTGGGCGATAATAATACGTGTCCAATAAACGATAACTTGGGAAAGCACAGTATACCGTGATGTATGAGCAACAAGTGGAGAGAATACAACCATGAGCCATTACAAGTTCCGATATAAACACCGAAGTCGAGACAAGCTCTGATTCGGCTATTTGAGACAACCGGAAAACAGGTAGTACTATTGGACTTAGATCCTTGATACAACAGCAATAGGGCGAAACATTAAGTATACAAGTCTTCCAAAATTTAAGATAAATCCACCCGCAGAGATATTATTTAAGCGAGAGTCACCGCATCAGTGTCACATATCCGTGCACCAAATCTCCAGCTTCCCCTCGCCCCTCCCCTTCGCGTTCGCTCGTGCAGTCTCGATGGCAAGTTCGTAATCACTGCCATCTCTCAGCGTCACTTTCACATCATCTTCATCCTTGAATTTGAGACCCAGACCGTCCATAGTAGTGTCAAACTTGCTCGTCACGCGCTCGATGAATTCTTCGAATGATGTGTCGGGCGTTAGCGTCATTCCACGCACATCACCTTGGTAGTGCAACTGCAATAAACACGATAAACCACTTGAAATCACCAAGAATATGATAGAACGGACCTTGACACGGATATTCGACAATTCAAAGAGATCATCATACTCCCCGCTCACATATCCCTCCTCCTCTTCGTACGATATCTTCGGCCGCCTCTGCGTCGCTCGTCTAGTTGGTTTCCGACGCATGCTTCCCCCACCGGTGCGTGAAAGATTGACAGTGACTGGCGCCTCAGAAATCAAGGACCCCTGGTTGCCGAGCTCAGAGGGCATCTGCTGAATCATCGAACCAGTGCTCAAGTTCAAAGCCATAGTCCCTGGATTTGACTGTGCGCTTCCCTGTGGCCATAATGCCACACGATCCACGCCCATGTTTGGTACGACAGAACGTGAATAACCTTCGGTATAGGAACTAATGTAGTCATCGAGGAAATCTGGCTGTTGGGCCGATGCTGAAAAGCGGTCAATGTAAAATAACTAAACGGCTTCAACAACACCTACCCTCTTGGGAAGGAAGAGCGGCGTGGTGCACGAGTGTCGCCTTTGGTACGGGAAGGCTAGGCTGGAGATAAGATGGCGGTTGATATCCATTGTCAGGAAGACTCTGAGTTGGGTACGACTGAGGTTGTTGGTACTGACTACGTGCCGGCGGCTGATCATGATATTGCTGCTGTTGGTATTGTTTCGGCACCTGTGGCGGATCAGGGTAGGACTGTGGCGCAAATGGAGGTCGGAAGAAGGCCTCGGGCTGATTGACAAGCTGGCTGGGCAGAGATTCTTTTTTCCTTATAACTAGTCCCCTCGATGCAGCTACACCTGAAGAGGTCGTGGGGTGAATGGTAGTGTTGCTGCGGGAAGGTGCGAGGGAGTTGTTCCTCGTCAAAGGTGACGTGGGCGACAAGACAGGTGCATCATCGGTTAGAGGGCGACTAGAAGCGAACGTGGAAGTATTGATACGCGAAGGCGCGGTCGTGTTGCTCCTCGACAACCCTGATGTGGGGGGTAGAGCAAGTGTTGTATCAGCAGTAGATGGGAAGGCGGGGGTAGTGGGCCTTGGACCCGCGTTCATTGTCTTAGAGCGCTCGACGGTAGGCCGGCCGATGGGTCCAGTACTTGGCGGGGGAACAGTTGCACTTCTCCTCAGCCCATCGTCGTCCCTTTCTTGATCTCTTGCTTTTGCTTTCTCACGCTCTTCCTTGAGTTTCTTGACGCCAGTGAATTCAGTGAACGCATCAGTGGCGTCCGATGCTGCGACAAGTTTCTGTGCAACAGTGAATTAGCGATGGTCAATAAATAGACTGGATGGAGACGTACCGCCTTCCCAAGATAGTCCTTGCTTTTGGAATTTTTGAGCTTATTCTCTGAGGGGCGGTACAACACGCCGACAGGCTAAAAAGCGCGCCATCAAGTATGGTCACTGGAAAATGAGGAAAATGACCTACAATACTAAAGACGGTATATCCCTCTCCACGATCTCTAATGGCATCGTCAATTACGTCGTGCTCATCGGTCACCTTCTGATTACGCGCGTCCTCCATCTCAGCTAGCCCCTCGGTCGGGTAGCCAAGATAAATACGAGAAAGGCCTTTATTGAAGAGCACTTCGGGTGAGAACAGTTTGAATTTGAGGCCAATTTGTTCATAGTTACTGCAGGATGGTTAACATGATGATACATGGAAAAGCTCACAAAGAGCACTGACATAGCTTGGTTCCCACGAAGATAAAGTAGCGCATCGTCAAAGTTCTGCAGAGCAACATCGTATCGGCTCAGCAAAAAGTTAGACACCCCGCATTGAAAGTAGCTGTTTCCCGGGAGTATTTTCAGGTCGAGATGAAAATGACATAACTTAAAAATAACATACGCGATAGCGAGGAACGGATCGAGAGCTATAGCAGCCATGAACTGTTGGACTGCAGCCTCGTGCTCACCGATCGTGGCGTAAATTAGACCCATGTTTGTGAGGATTTTGGAGGAATCCGCAATGCGCTATTGCAACACGAACTTCAGGATGTGGCAAGTATCAATTGAACAAGGAACATACCGAAAACGAATCCAGGGCCTTCTCGAAATCCTGCTCATCATATGCTTTCAAAGCTGCTGCCCATGTGTCCAGCTCTACTTTCAATGATGTAGCCATAGGTATTACTAGTGTTTCAGGATGATGTGAAAGTACAGGAGGCGTGCCAGACGCAAAGAAATCTCTTGAAACAGATGCGCAGCAAGTCAACAAAGTATCTGGAAGGTTGCAACGGAAGGACAAGAAATGAAAATGAAGAGAAGGTTCTGATCAACGTGGGCCTGCCCCGGAATGAAACAAAAAACTGTAAAAGAAAAAAGAAACCGAAAGAAGCTTAGAGCTGAACGAAAGGACGCAGTCGCAGGACCGTTGTACGTTCCCGGTGTGATAAATAGGCCATTGTCCCGGGCAGTGCTCCATATTAGGCTAAATATAAGCCGGCGGCAGTGTGCAACATTGTGCGACGCTCATGTAAGCAGCTACAAGGCACATCACACTGTCCTGCTCACATGCACAGTCGTA
This sequence comes from Suillus sp. MG131, assembly GCA_003313855.1. Lineage (NCBI taxonomy): Eukaryota > Fungi > Basidiomycota > Agaricomycetes > Boletales > Suillaceae > Suillus > Suillus sp. MG131. The sequence goes on from QLOO01007166.1 coordinate 6,258, forward strand.
GGAACATTGCACAGGAATCCTCATAGCACAATTTGAACGGGGAGACCATCCCAAGCAACGCCTCTCGATCGCACATCACTGTTGTAGTTACGTGGATGGATACATTCACCCCCTCCGCAATTGCAAGACAGTTGTTCTAATTTGGGGTGATTCCAATGCATTTCACGCCGCAGTAACTTACTTTTTGATTTTTCCCATAATATCAGCCCAGACTCGTGACAAGCCTGGCTTATATACTTACCAGTCTATCACGGATTCTGATGGCAGAAATGTCAACATTGCGCATGGGCAGATGGTTACGATTCCAATATTAGCCCTTGCTTTCCCGTGATACTAGTCTCTGACCCTCAGCGACTCTCGCGCATCAAGTTTTTTCCGTCCTTTTTATACTCACTTTCCTCTTTCAAAATTACAAGCCTTCATGTTCCGTGTCTCTGCCGCTCAGAAACACAATCTGGACCTGGCAGGTCCGCCAAGGGTCAATCACATCAAATCAGACGTGAGAAAAATCTAGTTTTATTCCCCAGTTCATTGTCCTTGGCTCAAATGCTGCTGCGGTAGATAGAAAACGCAGAATCTTGTCGGGTCGCGGAGCTCGCAGCCTCAGCTATTATCATCGCAATCAGCGGATACAAAGCTGTTATCAGAGCCTCGGCATCCATGGTGGTAAATTACGTGATCGAACTGTCACGATTCATAAATTATCAGCATATCTCTCCGTCCCATCGACCTATTGATTTTGCAGATCAGTGCTTTTCCTTACAACCTTGCGGGAAGTCAGCCCCTTAGGTGGGTAGGAGCTATGCAAGGCTGTTGAATGTTTTCCAGCTCAGTCCTTTGCAGTGTAACAGATGCGTGGCACAATAAGTAAGTTCGGGCTGTGCCTATGCAAATATTGATGGGGACGGCTATCGGTATGACGAACGAAGAGGCTCGGACTTGGGACGGGAAAGGGACTATGCAGGGTAACAGTCAGGAAAATGTACGTAGAACCATGAATAAGAGAGCTCACCTTGGTCTTGGATCCCAGAGCACAACCCCTGAAGCTTGAAGAATGGATCACTGCGGTCCGACGCGGCGTACGCTATGCGTGCTCTAATAGTAGGCTCTAGTGCGGGACATACCCTCATCCCACCAAAATATCATTCGTCTGACGCACGTTCTTAATACTGCGCAATGTGTCATTCAAAGTCGGAAAATGATTCTAGTTGACATTCGTCATAGTAGCAGCGTCTGTAACATAATCGGTAAACATCGGCAAAATTTAGGATATGAAACGAGGTTGAACCTATGTACTACTAGCTATATGTATCAATTTGGATTGTCCCATAATAAAGACAGACATGTGTGCATGAGAGCCATGACGATAGCGGAACGAGTAGCAATCGATCGTATGCTACCAGTGCACAGGATGAGCTGATGCAACGTGACCATCGAGTGAGAGTTGATGGCGTTCCTGATGGGTTACTCATCTACCTATATATTTCTTTCCCAGCATTAAGGTCGAGGGGGCGACTTACAGCCATTTGCATAACGCTAGGCCTGAGCAACAAAATACATACCCTCGGCAATAAGGCATACCACAAACCTTCCAATTTCCGACGGTCAATATCAATTCAGTGATGGGACGACGGTCACAAATATCAGAGGGATGAAAGCAAATTTCTCTACAGATGAACTTACTAAATATCAAGGATTCAACGATCCTTCATTACACTGGGATAAGTGAGCAGTCAATAGAATACATTCAGGAGACGGATCGGGAGGACACGGATTTGCAAGACAACTGCGACAACGGAGCTGCTTCATCTGCATTCACCGAGTGTTATATCGACCGCGCCGAGCCTTAAGCGCTGCTGTCGCAGTACAAGAAGAGAAATAAATTGTGCTTGAATGAGCTCACCGAAGGACATGAGTTTCTCGCTGTTCCTCCTCAGGCTATTGCACACATGGTAAGCCCAGCTGACCCCAACAGAGTCCTGAGTCCACGCTCTACGCATCCGATCAGAGATAGAACTCGCTGTGTGTGTAATTTTGCGATTTGGCCTAGCGTTATGCAAATGGCTGCAATCCTCGATCTATCAATGGCTTGCCTCAGAGGGGCTGGTCATCAGTCTACGACTCAAGGTGTTGGCCCGTCGGTTACCGGTAAGATGGATGGTGCCGCAGGGTATTTTACCGATCGGAACTCATCATTTCCACACAGCTTGGGGCTTCAGGGGTTCCTTTTAGGCAGTGCTGGCAGCCACTGATGTGACAATGCCCCCGAGCGAACTCGTGAATTCTATGCATGGTTTCCCACAGCGCAGGGTGTGTCGCAGATGACATGCTTGATCGCGACCGCGACCTTGATCAAAAGGGCACAACTTTGGTTTGCCCTGCATTCCACTGGTCTTCTTATGCCAATTGACATGAAGGTGAATGTTCAAATGGCTGACCGATCACATCGGGAGCTGTCGCCAGGATAGAGACTCCACGTCTTCTGGCTGTGCTCATGGCTGTCATCTTTTGAGTACATCTTTTCAACTAGTGGCACTGCAGCATGAGTAGACCGTCCAAGTAATGTTAACGTTAACACGTGTCTGGCAAACAATCATCGAGGTCCATACTTTGGTTCCGGTCAGTTTGCTGGGGCCGGTTCGTGACTGTCGCAATTGCATCCAGATCGTAAGTGCGGAGAGTGGCGGTGTTGTTATCAGTCGCTGATAGTGCCTCGTTACCTACAACCCCATTTGCGATGTCAGGTAATTTGTCTAAAAGGCTTTGCACCAATGCATGCAACACGTGTTGATCTTAGGACAAGGAGGATGGCAAGAAAGGTGGAGTGAAGTCCACAGCGGTCCGTCTGGGCGAAGGGATTCGCCCTGCATTGAGCTGCCTGATGTGCTGTAGATGTTTCAATTGCGTTCCTTCTGTGGGCTGGGTACAAGAACAGCTAGAGCCTCCCGTTTGATACGATGAGGTTATCGCAATTCCTGCCTCACATATGGTCATTAGATCATAATGACCTGCGAAGGAGCTGGAAGACCTTCATCATGCGTCTAACTTATATGACCACTGGATGCGCTGATTCCAGTAAAGCCACAAAGGGGCGGTGATGGCTAGTGCTGGATTGGTGACGGATCACTACTTCAAATTCTGCATCTCTTGCTGGTTAGCAATACACCTGACATAGTCTGAGTAATCGTGACTAAATTGCAAGCAGGTCATCGAACGTATGTGATAATATTGATATGCTCATCATAGGTAAGCTTCAAAGCTGCTGCGCATGTGTTCTTCTGCGTTTCCTAGTCACGGTGTTTCAGGTTAATACGAAAGTACGTACAAGAGGCCAGACGAAACAAATCCCTTGAAACTGATTCCAAATCAGAAACGGGCAGCAACGACGCTGGGAGACTACCAAACGGAAAATAAGAGTGAATATGCTGCCCAAGTATTATCTCGGTTCGTCTCCAAGAAGACAAGAGATGAGCTCGGAAGAAAAAGAAACGAAATCGAAAATAATCACAAAGAGGAACAGATCGCAGAAATGGTTAACGTTAACTTATAGTCACAGATTTTGCCGGGCGGGGTTTTAAATCGGCAGCACTAATTTGGATGATCGTCGTGACTTGAAGATGTTTAAATAGTAAGTACTGCTAGTCGATCACTGTTCGTTTCATACTTCCAAGATGACGCCTACTCCGCTTCCTGTAACGCTCACCGGCGATATAGACACGCTGATGATTGATAACTTCGATTCGTTCACCTGGAATCTCTATCAATCACTCTCACTGCTCGGCACACAGGTCACTGTCATCCGTAACAATGCACTCACTGCAGACCAGCTCCCCCTTCTTCGTATCAACCGACTTATAATCAGCCCAGGTCCTGGACACCCAAGGACTGATTCGGGTGTGTCAAGAGACGCGATCAAGTATTTTGCAGGCAAAGTCCCGGTTATGGGTGTGTGCATGGGTTTGGAGTGTATCGTCGATGTATACGGCGGTGAGATCGGGTTAGTCCAAAGCTGTCATATTTCCTATATATCAAAAATAATATCTCACCCTTTAGTTATGCCGGAGAAATAAAGCACGGAAAGCTGTCCCCTATCATCCACGACGGCCGCTCTATTTTCCTCTCCCTCCCGCAGTCGATCCAAAGTACCCGCTATCATTCCCTCTCTGCATCTCTTCTGAGCTTGCCCTCTTGTCTCATGGCAACCAGTGCTACCTCTGAATCGGGTGTTATAATGGGCGTCCGCCACCGCACCTATGTTGTCGAAGCCGTACAATACCACCCAGAATCCATATTATCAGAGGAGGGTGATGGCCTCCTCAAGAATTTCCTGTCCTTAAAAGGAGGCACTTGGGAAGAGAACCCCCATGCTAAAGTGAATGACCCAGGGATGCCGCCCTTCCCATATGATGCTCTCACAGACAAGTCCAAATCTATCACCATAGAAGCCGCCAAGTCCTCCGCCCCTTCCATTCTCACAAAAATCGCACAAAAGCGCACCTCCGACGTCGAAGCTTTATCCAACACCCCGGGGCTCACACTCCCAGCTCTAAACGCACACCTCTCCCTGCATCTTGCACCTCCACCGATATCTCTCTCCAAGCGGCTGCTCCACGTGCGCAACGGCATGGCACTGCTTGCCGAAATCAAGCGCGCGTCACCGAGTGCCGGATCAATTGCCCCACACACATCTGCCCCACACACGGCACTATCTTACGCCCTCGCCGGTGCAAGTGCAATCAGTGTGCTCACAGAACCAACATACTTCCACGGCCACCTCGAGGACATGCGGGCCGTCCGATTAGCCATAGACGGGCTAGATTCCAGGCCTGCCGTGCTCAGGAAAGACTTTGTCCTCAGCGAGTATCAGGTTGTAGAGGCTCGGCTGGCTGGCGCAGATAGTGTTCTTCTCATCGTGGCTATGCTGGGTAAGGACAGGACACGGGCACTGCTCGAATATAGCATGACTCTCGGCATGGAACCTTTGGTGGAAGTAAACTCCTCGTCCGAACTCCACATTGCGCTCGATGTCGGGGCCAAGGTCATCGGGGTAAACAACCGCAACTTACACTCGTTTACCGTTGACATGAGCACGACTTCAGGCGTTGCAGAAGTTCTGGAACAAAAGGGTAAAACTGGAGAGGTTATTTTGTGCGCATTGAGTGGCATCAAGAGTCCCATCGACGTGCGGGCCTATAGGGAGCAGGGGGTGAAGGCTGTCTTAGTCGGTGAATCGTTGATGCGCGCAGAAGACAAGGGCACGTTTATAAGACACTTGTTAGACTGGGACGAGCCTGTCCCAAAATCACCTTCGTCCGAAATCTCAAAATCAACCCCCCCTACTGCACTCGTGAAAATCTGCGGCATTCTCACTCCATCCGAAGCCCTCAGCACAGCACACGCCGGCGCAGACTTTCTTGGTCTCGTCTTCGTTCCCAGCTCAAAGCGCCGCGTGAGCGTGCACACTGCGCGAGAGATTTCTTTGGCTGTGCGCAACACTTTCCCACTTCCTGATTCCGATGACGATGAAAGCGAAGACGAAAATCTGAACCTACCCCTTCCGTGGTTCACATCACATACACACGCCTCTTACATTCCGTCACACATGCGACAGACGCGTCCGCTCTTGGTTGGTGTCTTCCAGAATCAGCCTTTGCGGTACATCCAGCGGGTCGTGCGCGACGTGGGCCTCGACATAGTGCAGCTGCATGGCTCAGAACCCATTGAATGGGCCAGGAGCGTCGGGGTTCCAGTCATACGGGTGGGCGGCGTGCCTCCTTCCGCCACGGAGTCTGCTCCTAAAGAGAAGCCTGAGAGTGTAAGCGAGGAGACCGGGGCTAAGGAAACTCGCTCCGCCCCTCTTCCGTCTCCGGACCCTCTCGCGACCCTTACGACGCCGGGATACCATCATTTTATCCTGCTCGACACCACTTCCTCTGCTCAGTCCTCGTCTCCCAGTGGTGGCACGGGTAACACTCTCGATTGGGCGCTCGCAGCGCGTCTCGTCAAGAAAGGGGAGGTGCCTGTCATTTCTCCGGACGTGAGCGCCAACGCATCCCAGAGCGATGCTGTGGACGGTACCGGGGAACAAAATATTGACGAAGTACCCACAAGCCCATTCCCTCTTCCTCTTATTCTCGCTGGTGGGCTCAAACCCTCGAACGTGCGCGAAGCAGTCGAACGTGTGCGGCCGTGGGTAGTGGATGTGAGCGGGGGGGTCGAGCGTGATGGTGTTGATGGTGAGCTTGAGAGGGAGGGAGGGAGGAAGGACGAGGAGAAGGTGCGTGCGTTTGTGAGGGCTGCTAAGGGGATGGATTAGAGTGTTTTGGTGGGAAAGGTGGAGTGGTTATGAATTGTGCTTGGAGTTTCGACGCGCATACCCAGAGGTTGGCCGAGATATAACGTAGATCTTGGTGTGGTTTAGTGTCTAGACCCACAACTGTGTGATGTTGTATTAATTTATGGGGTGGAACGAAACATTAGACTTGTGCAATGATCAGTCAATTCAGAATCCTTGCTCCGAGTCTCGTCACATAGTGCACAAGATAAAATACGCTATCAGCAGGTTTCGAACCGGTACCGTAAGGGTACTGGTGTAAGCTTTATTATTAATTTATTCATTGGCTGAATCCATTTCAAACAAAGCTTCCAATAAATGCTGCATCCTCGTTGGTCACCGTAGAGGTGGCTTCGTCCTAGTCCCGTCGCTTGAAGGATATTGAGAACGATACTGCGACAGCTGGAAATTCAATAAATTCAATAGGACCGCCACAATCTAGGATTCGACAGTCCACGAGCTTGTAAAAGACAAAGCACGAAATCATATGCTGCCAGTGTGTACATGATCATTGATATCTATGGTTTAGTCAGGTCCAAGAGCTCTTCATTACAGCGCCTACCATATGGTTCACTTACGGGTCTAGGAGACGGGCCGCCACTGCGACATAGCATAAGAATCTTCACAAGAGGACCCTGATAGAGATGACAAACAATCCTGCGTGTACTCCCAATGGAGGCCCGGGAGAGCCTCGGTGTTCAACGCCACAAGACTCGACTTAATTTGGCTGTGCTCATCAAGAAATGTACGAAGGCATCCCCAGACCTCGAAGCCAAAGTTCTTTTGTATTGGTGCCGCCTTCTCTGGTGCGAAATTTGGAAAAGACAGTCGCACTAACTTCACGCTATGTTTCTCATTCCATCAAAACCTCAGAAAATTTTGTGAGCTCGCCTCTGAGTTATTGACGTGATTTCTATGCAATGTGCCTGTCGATAGTGTGTGTGCGTGACAGCGCAAGCCACTACGTGTGTGGCATAACGGATCAGTAATCGGCAGCGCTTGTGCACTGCCCGACTGTCCCTATCGCAGGGCCCTATCAAAACGCGTTCAGAAGGTCTCCTCACCTCCTGTCACAATGAGGTCCTCATCCTGACCCCCAACTGGAAGTAAAAAAGTACAGCCTGTTATTGATCAATACCTAATTATGTTATCTCAGGACGAGAAGGCTGGAGTACTTGGGGTCCATGGCGTCTATTCCGGCGAAGCGATCTGTATTGATGTCTGACTTTCTTCGCGTGCCTAGAACGGCCAGCGCCTCCTCCAGCTCTACTTCGAAAGTGCTCTTACGTAGTTTCTCTGACCCTGGTATATGTGGTCCTTTAAGCTTTGATGACAATGCATAGACAGCTGGAAGACATTCACGGTGTAGAGTCTAGCTGACATAGCTACGTCTATGGGCTAATTGCGCTGCAGGCAAGTCGTTGCATGGAGTAATGGTCTACGCATTATCCTTCGCTTGAACTGAAAGTACATTTAATAATTCCTAGATTTCACAAGTTGATATACCATACATTCATGGCGAGGCATAGGTATTTGGAACACCGGGAAGTGATCGTAATGGAATATGAAAGTAGTGGGGAGGGGTAACTCTGCGAGGAAGCTAATGAAAGTAAGGGGGAGGCTTCGAAGTGTATGGCATGAGGATGATGAGAAGCAAAGGTGAATGATATACTACGGGCTCCTGATCCATAAATGCGGCGAACAAACGTCAAAAGAACTCATACAAAGACACGCATTACTATAAAACACTTCTACACTTTCTGTTTTCCTTTTCGAACCCACAATGATGATACAACCCCAGCACAGAAACGACTTCGACCGAAGTTACAGATCGCGGAGATTAAACAGCGCCCATAATCCGCTGCACGTCCTCGAGACTCGTGTTCATCGAGTCCACGAAGCAGTTGATAAGGGGCTGGAAGTCCCCTTCCCAGGCCTATAGGAGTTCAGCATTTACTAGTGCGGGTACAGGTAGGAGGGAAGTAGTGTATCATATGGGATGGCAAGACAAACTGAAATTTGACAAAACAGAACGGAGTAGCACATGGGAAAGTTGCGAAACACCAGAATAAAGCAGATTGACCATACGGCTCAATAGAAATGGAACAAGTGCCAATCCGTAGAAAACACTCACAATGTTCAATGCATCATAATATACACTCCTCAGTGATGGAGTAATGCAGAGTGGTGGAAATCCATGACGCATAAGCGGTATAGATGAGATAAGGAGTGACATGCGACCATTTCCGTCCTTTGTCCACGTCAGATCACAAGGAATGAGGAAGAAAGAGAAAAAACATACATCGAATGGATGACATCGCACGAAAGTGACATGAAGCCAAGCAGCCGTCGCAAACGGGTTCCTCCAGCGCGCAATGTATTGCTGTATTTTACATGAGCGCCCCAGTCTACCCAAAGGAACGCCCACTCACCTTCCCCATCCGACATATATACTCCAGCTGCTGGTCCACACGCTCCGCAGGGCAAAATGCGAGATTATACTGCTGGCTGCGTCTCACCACTGATTTCTGCGTCGTCTGGCGAGTGAACCCTGCATTAATATAATGCACGCCTCCGGAAATCGGGTCATTGATCTTCACTTTCGATGTGCGCATTAGCTTGGCGTGCACCGCTTGTATCAATCCAGGGGTCAGGAGCTCAGGCCGCTCGTGGCATGGAATGGTGGCAGAGAATGCCTGAGGCGGGTTGAACGTGTTGATCGAGGATGATGAGGAAAAATGGCTCACGTCTTCAAGGTCAATTAGCGCTTGAACGATGGCCTCAGGATCTTTGAGATCGCTTCTAGGATCGCATCGCACTAAGCGGGGGGCAAATCCCCAACGAGTGAGTGCATCTGCAGACTAGGTCGACAAAGGTATTAATGTCAGGACTGCTATCTCAACCGTAACGCCACTTCTGCGTTTGGTTGTCCACGATTGAACAACTCACCTCCCCAGCCAAGTGGAAGGTGCCCTCGAGCTGATGTGCCTTGATCCAGACGTAGTTCAGGTACTGCCGCTGGTATGGACTCGTGCGCCATGCTGCTAGGATATCGGCTGACGCTGGTGGGAGCATGGGCCAATTGAAAGGATTAGCATGCTCGCGCGCGGGCTTCCAGCGTTGGAAGAAAGTTAGAGAACCGGTGCTGCGAGCTATAAAGTCGTAAATATTGGAATGCTATGATGCGCGTATGCAAGATCATACCTTGCTGCTCTGTATCACCCTGCGCTAACATCCGCACTGTCGACACGAACTGAGCAAATGCCGCGCCATTCTGGCCAGTGATACCATGTAGAACCTGCATTGAAAGAGAAGAACCAGATGGCAAAAACCAAAAAAAAAAATGATTGGGGGAAATGAGAAAAAGGGAATACACCAATGGAAAAGCAAATCAATAAAATGTTTCAGCCCCAACCCAGATATACCACTGAACTACGTGCCTCATCATAGAGTGGGAGAGCAGTGCTGAGAGACCCGCCGGCCGCGCGTACGTCGGCAACTCGCACTTGGAAGAAAGGAACGGGAAACTTAGGAAGGTAGTAGTCTTCCCAGATCAGGGCTAGCGAGCGGAGATGGCGTTCGATGTCGTCCGGGGTGGTTGCAGAGTGAAGGTTATGGAGGAGCTTTGTGAGAGCCAGTGCATCTTCGTCGGGTACACAGTCAGGTATATTCTTGAGTTGGACGATAGTTGTCAGGATGAATCGAATCACAAGGGCGTTCGGATATGGAGATTGGTTTCATTAGGAGGACAAGGGTCACGCGCACGACGATTTAGGTGAATAAAAATAGACGAGAACAATTAAGCGAGTCATCGATGGCAGCGATGGCGATTCGACTCACGACGAGCTCTGGGACACTGCTGTAATCCCAGCCCGGAATATGCATCGGTGCCAGCTGAGGCGCATGAAATTTAATATGGAAGTCAGACTCGGGGTCTACATCCATCCTGAGATGTATGGATCAGTACTAGTACTCATCATCAATTGGGAGGCGAAATGTGCTCACATAGTGTGTGTGCTGAGAGCGGCTGCACTTGCACTAAATAAACTGGAAGTGAGAAATCATATTCCGGATACCTGGTCAATCAATTAATATTACCTCGAGTCTAGCGATGACTTGTTTTGGAGGATGGTCCGTGACTGGGCGATAACTTTATGTGAAACTCTGGATATGCCTGATATATAAGGGAGGTCATGAGGTTCCAGGGTCTTGTTTGCGAGGACTGGGTTGCTCTAGCCCAGGCCTAGGGCCGCTCGTGGTCAAGAAGGATTCGGATTATGGAATCATTAGAACAGAACGTTCTGAACGTTAACTGCTATGGTTAAAGCCAGTCACAAAGATCGATATCCAGCCTCATGGCATAGTATGTGCATTTCCAGTGCTTTGACGTATCTAGCTGCACTGATCAGATCGCTTTTTCATCGTCCTCTGTACTAGCGACGCGTAGAAACTGCGCAGAAATCATAAAAAGAGGGTATCTGTAATTCTACATCGCTGAAACCATCAAACCCGGCGTGATCGATCAGCACATGCTGGACATGAGGATCGGTACTCGAGTCGTCTTCGAATCAGACTTCGCTTCAATATACTTCATCCTAGCAAGCATTTTGGACAAACTTGAGCATGAGGCCTGAGGTAGAGAAACGCCTTGATGCCAGTGATGTTGACTCGTCGTTGAGCCGTAGTAATGGGTGCAGTATTTGTAAGCAGGGTGTCTTCTGAATCTACCTTCTCGTCCATGCTGGTTGTGTCACGTAGTACACGTAGCAAATGCACTGGTTGCCGCTGCCAAGTTTGAATGCATTTTCACTACCCTCTTTCAATCCACCGGTGATCCGTAACTGAGAGAAAAGGTGAAACCATAATGGAAGTGCGTTATTTGAATTACATATGCTTGTATAGTACACTCGCCCCACAATGCAGAATTCAATGAAGCCATTCCACGGAGTCTCCAGATAGAATGACTCTGCCTTGCTTCTACTGAAGGTCATGATGGTAGTTGACATAACCACGATGATACCACAGTGCGTCTGAAGTACGAAGGAGGAGTGCAAAAGCATCTGTTTCATCAGGACGTGGCTCTGCATACAATAGCAAGGCGTATATCCGGGATACTGTCAGCACCATCGTACCTGATACGGAACCTGGGCCTGAGGCCTGAAACCCGAATCAAATGGAGTCTATGTACATCATGGCCGGGGACCCCGCGTAACCTTGATAATTAGTGTCAAATGTTTTCTGGTGAGTGATCAAGGCATAGCATATGACAATTGAATATTGACAAAAATACCCAAAAAATACCTTATAATACTCCCTTTGTTTTATCACACATTCTACGAGAACACCGTGACTTCGACTCGACCTGTTCCTATAGATAGGTCCATGTGTAGCCGTTGAACTTAACGGAACATACCCAGATTCTCGAAAATCTATTAGTTCTTTATCCTAATTAACCTCTTTTCTTTGACCTATTCATTCATCAAACTCGCATGGTTCTCGCTGCCTCCAACGATGTCAGCGTGAGTTTTCCTGTTTCTCTATGTGTAGTATCTAAAGTGTAGGTATATCATACTCAAGGCCAAGATGCAACTCAGACCATCGACTTGAGGAATGATCTGATGATCACACGCGAGCCTCTTATATTCTGCAGCCGCCTGAGCCCAACCACCTTCATCTCATATGCGCAGATGCTAAGAGTTTTGAATGGGGAAATGTCTTTAGGAAGCAAATATCTAGTCCTGATGCCTTTCCGATCCAATCAAGTACAGTGACATCGCCAGACTGCTTTGATCTCCTGTATAAATTGACAGAGAGCCTTCTCATTATTACCCCCATACAGGACTGGGAGTGGTACGATGCCCAACGGTGAATATGCGATGTACCCTCCCTTTGTGGTGACACGAGTGGAACTCAGTGAACGTCCATTACAGCTTGAGTCGGGCATCATCTAATCCTGGCTGAGAGTCTGCAACTGCTCGCTGCCACCTCTTCCATTTTGCGATAAACGTACTTCCTGGTGGTCAGATGACCGGCCATCGTCATCATACAAGGTCCAATCCTTTTTGAAAGAGAACAGCCAGAGGGGTATGAACTTCTTGTGAAAATCTCCCTCGTCCGCCAGCCTACAGAACGTGGATGAACCTGAAAATATCTGACATGTACATGATGATGAGAGATGGATTACGATACCACAGGAACATCTTGTAGATGCAACATGTATCACTTCATGTCTATCGATATCCTTGTTAGCGAGCAACAGTTTCGCTAAATTTTATGATGCTGTGGACCGAATCGAAGATGGAAATTGTACTTGTCCTGTATATTGGGTAACAATGATTCTCTTCCCACTTGTGCGACAACATCACGTATCAGAAAAATTTGTGGACCCCCGCTCGGATGCGATCAAGCTGGGATCTCAAGTACATCGTTATCGATGAGACGATTTCCCGGTATTCGGCGCTGGCTTGGAATAACTTATCAGCGCTTCGCAATCACATGACAGCCCAGCGTTTGTGTTGAAGAATGGCACCGGCGAGCTCAGCTTTTCAAATCACTCTTTGTTTCAGATGGATTGATGTATTACTGGCGCAGCTCTGCAACACAAAAGGTCATATTAGCGCAACAAAGTGATCGGCAAACATGTAAATGCCTGCCGCGCGCTTAAAATCACAAGCATGATCTAACTTTGAAAACCTTGTACTGAATACGATCATTGCCATAACCGCGCTATCGAAATCTTGTGAAGCGTAAAACGCCGCGTGTTTCATTTTAAAACCCCATGGTGATGAGGGAGGAATCAAGTCTAGTTGCCTGGTCAATGCCTGGTGGTGAATTCCATATATCAGCAAGATCCGGGGCTCTGGACATGTACAACGAGGATCAAACTCAAGCATACCACCTCTAGAACACCGCCATAAGGCTTTTGCGGCTCTTACCTTGCTGAGTTTACGGAAAAGTCGTCCCATAATGGATCAAGAACCACCGCTGCTCAGCGCTCAGCGCCGAGTACCTAATCAAAGTTTTCGGTGCGTGGAGCCGCGTCTACTTCCATCACTAATGCCGCGACACGTACTCTGAAATCTGGTGTTGAGATTTCTTCAGGATGATCCCCTCGAGGCCATAGTGCGGGACGGGTCATATCCATCAACCAGTCAATGAATTCTGTATTTGTGCCATCGTCAAACTTGCCCGTGATGTTATAGAACAATTCCACTGCCAGTCGACCTGCGGCGCGTAGCACTTTTACATTTCGGTGTATGATCATTTGCCACAAAGATCGGAGAATCCTACACCATGACAGTATCAGCAAACAGCACTTGCACAACAATAAATTTAGCTACCGGAGGAATGGTCTCAGCCTCGGAAATTGGGAACCAAATGGTCCAAGGGTCCTTGCATTTGCAAATATATAGATAGATTCAATCGCGATTCATTCCTGTTGAGTGGACATCATGTATACGGAATGCAGCGCATGCGTTCAAAAATGGTATTGTTTTCGACAGTCCGCGTGTCATCTAGGGACCACGAGACGCATGACGTGTCGACCGCATCTCTGCGGCCGAGCAGGGACGCTGCCCTTCCAATTCCATATTAGATCAGTAGTAGGCGCAGATAATGTCGGTACCGTGACATTGTTGGGAATAAGGTGGTGACCGAGTATTGAGTCAAACTAGAGGAAAGGACATGGATTTCAATTATTTAATGGCGGAATTGTTTGAATACTGGGCCTTTTTCACCTTCATTATCCAAAACGGCTGTTGCTCTGGACAACGAAGGTGGAATATAGCCGTAATAAGGGAAGTGATAGCGCCCTGTGTAAAAAGGGAGGGAATTGATCGATAGCTAGTACCACATAGTGGTCGCTACTGGTGGCACCGTGGGCTCAATTGAGCGCGAGAGATACTGTCAGTGCTAGCTATAGATGTTGCGATGATTTTCAATGATATGGTGAGGACGATAGATCAGTCACTTGATCAACTTGATGTAAGCATCGGAGCTTTGAAGTCCTGGTTCGGTGGTTGACTCGTAGTTGAAAGGAATACGAATTGTTTGCCTATATTTGCCTCCGATGACACTTAGGGCGAACTTGAGCTTGAACGGACTCGGAGTCGAGTATTTATTCGACATGATGATTGCAACTCGCAAGGACACGGTCGGTCAGATTGAAATTCAAGCACTGTTGCGACCTGAGCTTTGAATGCGCCAGAAGCTTATACTGACAGCTGAAGATCTCTCCGTCTGTTGATGGGTATAGCGCGCTCATCGCTAGCCTGAGCACAGCGATTGGACTCGGATTCATGTGAATCATCCCGATATCATGATAAAGATATGTAGTGGACAACAGGAGGAGTTGTTGTGACACGTCATGCCTGTGACGATGCTTCCGAGACCTGTCATCGTTGGTGGCTTTCTACATGCTGCATACCAGCGAGGAACAATCAGAACATCAGTGAGTACTAGTATTGGCCGATTCTTCCCTGAGCTATGTCTTCTGATTTTGAGCATAGATCATCGAGGAAGCTTCATCAGCATAACCCGAAAGCAACTTGAAAGCAATAATTGGAAGGCCACGAAGACAGTTTTTTGAGTTTCGTCGTTTTGCAACAGAGTCCTATCAACTGCTTGGCCAGCCATTCAGCAAGGAAGATCGCAAAGCATTTACTGTGTCTTATTCTCTCGAGGTTGGAGATACCTCGGATAATATGACGGACTTAGCAGGAATCTTGCCTTGTGGATGGTGAAAAACGCTTTTGAGCTTCCTGCTCGTGCTTTCATAACTGCACTTCAAGGTGCAAATTATACGGAAGAAAACTTGACTCAGTTGCCGGATTGATGTCAGTACTCTTGCATTGGACTACTTTCCTGTTTGCTCACAAAACTTTCACAGGCCAATGCTAGAAATGCTTTTGCGCAACTGGATAGTGATGATTATGGCGACTTTTTTCAGGTAAGCCATGTGTTTTGTCATGCAAAGGAATAAAATAATCAATAATTATTCGAAACTTCTCATGCTTCAGCACCACTTTGCCCCTCATCGTTTCCGGCATCCTAACTCATCCTCGGCGGCTCGCGGTCTCTGAACATTCTCATCTCCTCTCCTCATCGCCCGTTCTACTATATTTATAATGACTGAATCTCCATAGGGTCCACGTTGCGCGTCCCCCTGTGAAGCGTAATGCTGAGACTGGTCAGTCATCAGCTCAGCTTGTGGTGCAGCCAAACTCGACGCTAGTAACAGCTACAGCCTCAGCCTCAGATACAGACGATGACGCAACAACCTGCACAAGAAGAGATCATGGTTGTTGGGGCGGGTTTTGCCTTGTACTCTGGTGCATTCGATGCCGCCCTTCCACTGTTCAACTTGTTCCCTCGTAATGGTGCTACTATACCATGTGTGCTTCGTCGTTTCCTTTATTTCAGTCTCTACTCGGCTCAGTTTTGATACCGCGTCGTTTTTGGTTACGTGTTTCATCACTTGTGCAGCTACTATGTACATATGTCATGATTTACTCCCGCGGAACTGTCCTTACATATGATAGCCGTCAGTTCTCCTGCTGTCCCTCACATGCTAGTCATACTCCATCTAAAACAACGATAAGTGAGTTGTCAGCATCGGCTGTTCTGGATTGGTAGGTCGCGATTTGTTATTGGTCCCATCACCAGTTACTACATCGATGGCCCTATGCCGGATAATCAGCTATATGATATATATACGAGGAGGCTTAGGACGTCATTTAACCAACCCATGACAGACAACCTTGTGTATAATGATGTTCGTACAATTCTTGGCATGCAAGTGAATGCCAGGGATCTGGCTACTCTGTGAGTATTCGAATATTCCACATAGATCTCTGGTGGGAAGTCAACTAAGCCTGTCTAATCAATCCAATCAGGGCTTAAGTATGATAGGTCTCGTTCCTGTTCTAGGGCATGACCAGGACACTTGACATAAGCACCTTTATTGTGGGGGGAAGAGTTGCTTTTGTGAAAACTCGCGGTAAATACGTTCACCGAGGATATCGATATCACCTGCTCTGCGTCTTCCAAAGCTCCGTTACAGTGTCATTTCAGTTTTCTCCTGTTCAGGCCAAACACAGTGCTTGCTGTACTTGCAACGGAAAAGCTTACAACATATTTGAAATCTCCTATATAGTCCCACTTTGCATATGACCGATCGGCATGGTGAACGTGGCTTTAATAAGGTGAGTTTCTTTGCCTGAGACCTGAGAGTTCGAGACAGACCTCGGCAATACTTTCGACATTTCGCCTATATCTGGGTCAGGCAAAAATCGAGTCGTCAAGGCGTTACAAGCCGCTCTGGCCGGCTGGTGACACGTTGTGTACGTGCGCCTTGACCAGGGGGTGATTCATCTAAATTTCACTCACGTTATGCGGTGAAGAACGTAACTTGTTACGTCTATATAGCGTGGAGCAGTGCAGTAAAGTGTGACAGACACCTGCCTATCATTCCTCTGCTGCAGCGAGAAACGCCAGGATGCTCATCAGCTGGTGATTGAAGGGTTTCGTAGTGAACACTAAGAGGATGGTGAGTGCAAGTTCTCAAGTGTCTCGACATCTGGAACAACTGGTTGGCACCTCCCTCGAGGAGCTAGATGAGATGAAATATCAAACGCCTGTGAGCTCAGCGCAATAAACGTTTGCCCGGAGTAAACAAGAAATAAATAGATGGAATAATTGGACCAGGATCGAATCTCGTTACGGCGATACTGTACACGCGGATGAAATACAAATGCCTTGTGCTGGCGATGACGAGTCTGCGTCTGAGCGGCAAGAACCATCAGGGACCAGAGGCTGGGTCTAAGTATAACAGGCCTATCGATGACTGTTTGAAGCAGTCGATATTAGACTCACCTAGAGTCACTTATAATTATAGCATGACGGTCCAGAAAGGGCTCAACGCAGACAGAGTAGGGGGCTCAACTACTACCCATGACTCAGAGTGATTGTATGTTGGCCGGTTACAATAATTCTTGACTCATTGCCGACTTGAATAGTCAACTGATTGGGCTGCGTGTCTGTGGCATGAATTGCATGTGTGTCTTCTTGACGTTAAAGATGGTTAATTAGACTCGTGTTATAACAACGTGTTTTGAGCTCACTATCATGAAGCACGGTTCCGTCGTCGGTTCTAGTTAAAACAATAAAAACGTGGATTACCGACTGAGTGAACGGGGACCAAATGAGGTTTCTGGGGTCCAATTGTAGGGGGTGATTTTTTTGGCTCGAGTCCCACGCACTTGTTGTACTCCGTCGTTTCCCTACAGCCTCAGGCTATAGCAGGAAGACATCCCTTTACCTGCCGAGATCGCAACTGACAGCGACGGGCTTTCGTTTTTCATAGACAGAACCAAGGTTCATACAACTGATCTTTTGTTTTCGCCTGCTGGCAGGTCATACTTGACGACCACCACGCGCGACAAATCATCGACTGTTTGCTAAAATATCTGGTACATCGAAAATTCGTGAGTTCAATTTGTTGTATGTTCATTGTCGTTAGCGACTAAACTAAAACTACCTTCTGCGTGTCTTCTGCGTATTTTTTTTGTGTCTATAGAATGAGCAAAGTTTCCACTACATCTGGAAAGACTCCGACGCCGCTCCCTTCGCAGTCAGCTTGGGCAAAGGGCCCGCCGCAGAGCAGTTCATCCGCAGCTCCTTCACCGCGATCGCAGTCTCCCGCTCCTACTCATGTTGCATCTCCAATAGCTACTTCTCACTCGAGACGTCCAAGTGCGTTAGGCCAGGGCGTGTCCGTAAAAGATGGCGTCTCAGTCCCTCGAAATAATGTGGGATCAGTAGTACGACCAGGTCTGATTTTATTATCACTCCAATCCATTCCCAGTTTTAACT
Organism: Suillus sp. MG131; assembly: GCA_003313855.1. Classification (NCBI taxonomy): domain Eukaryota; kingdom Fungi; phylum Basidiomycota; class Agaricomycetes; order Boletales; family Suillaceae; genus Suillus; species Suillus sp. MG131. The sequence continues at coordinate 24,463 of QLOO01007166.1, forward strand.
GTTACTCTTAGCATCCGTTGTGTTTGGATCAATAGATGATGCCTCGGCCCCGTTATCTTCATCACCGGCCGCCATTCCCGCCGTAAAAACCGAAGTCGTAAAGTCTTTCGGATCCGTACCTGCTACGTCTTCCAACCATGTAAATGGCAAAACCTCAGCTTCCGCATCGGCCACAGGGTCATCGAAGCAACCTCCACGACCTTCCCTATCATCAACGCCTTCCAACTCCAGTACGCTATCCTCAACGGCCACAACATCAACCGCATCTACGCCTAAACCATCCAGAGCAGATATTGCAAAGCTCTTCCAGAATCCCTCGTCATCGACTTCCCAGCCGTCTTCTGACACGTCCTCTCCTTCCACTCGGCCTTCTAATTTACCCTCACATCACCAGCCATCATCATCTTCGTCACAACAGCCCCAGCAACCCTCGCAACTCGGCACGCATTCATATTCGCCGTTCGTGCCAAATAACATGCGCCCACCGCAGCAGCCTTCTGGCACCCCACGTTCCCCTGCATTCCCTCGTGCTGTGCCAAATGTGCAAGGCCAGTCTCGACAGGGAGCTGGCCCAGGGGGTCCTGGTGGCCCACCTATCCCTGCCAGTCCCCGAATGGCTCCGCATCCACATCAAGCACCTCCTGGGGGTATAGCGCCGCAGGTACCTATGCCGCCCATGACATGGGGCGGATATTATGTCAGTACTCTAATTTTCTAAAAGTCTTTATCAACCGTGTTCTCAACTTGATGCAAGTATATGGATCCATATCAACCACAACCTCCTTGGGGGTATTATGCTATGCCATCCCAACATATGCACCAACAACCTCACCCGCAACATGTCCCCCATGTCCCTCCTCCCCATCAACCCGGACCCCTTCCCATGTCACCTCGTCCCGTAGCCCCCCAACTACCTGGTACACCTACCATGGCGCACGCTATCCCACACCCCCCTCATACACCTCAACCACCTCCCTCCATGTCTTCACCACCACCCACACCTTCCACCGCCAACGCACCTCGCCTTAACACAAACGCCCGCGACTTTGTTCCTGGTGGACGCCCTACATCCAAGGTTACCATCAAGAGCCAGGATGGCATGGAGGTGACGCTTGATGCTCTCAAGAAGCACAGTCCTCAACCACCGACCGTTCCTATACCACCTGCATCGCCTGTTGTAACCAACCGACGGCAACCTTCGGTTTCTGTACGGATTGAGAGCGAGGAATCGAAACGCGCGCGGGAAGAGCATGCACGGAAAGAGCAGGAGAAGAAGGATGATGAGGAGCGTACGAAGAAGGATGCTATAGAGAAGAAGAAGCGCGAAGCAGAGGAAGAGGCCAAGCGGATGGAGGAGGAAGAGGCTGCACGCAAGAGGAAGGCTGAGGAGGACCGGATACGCATGGAGGAGGAAGAAAAGGAGCGGATACGACAAGCAGAGGAAAATGAGAAGGAGCGCCTACGCCAGGAGGAGGAAGACCGTCTTGAGGCAGAGCGGCAGGAGGCAGAGCAAGCACGCATCGCACTGGAAGAAGAGGAACGGAAACAGCAAGATGCTCTTGAGGCAGAGGAAGCTCAGCTTGAAGCTGATGAAGCTGATGACGTCGTTCAGACTCCATCACCCGCCAGCGAGTCTCAAGAGCCTGAGGATGGTGAAGTCTCCGAGCATGACGAAGCTTCTGAGCCTCAGCTCAACGGCGATAGCGGGAAGAAATTGAAGGAGTCACTTCGGATAGATACGTCTGCGATGCCCCCTCCCACTGAGATTCCACGAAGACGCCCTGGCCCTCTCGACCTTGCTTCAGCGAAGAGAGATGTTTCTGCACCTCCCCCTTCCGCACTCCTCACTGCACGTGTCATCGAGAATCTCAGCGAGGTTGCATACCCTGAAGGTATCAGGAGCCCCAAGGTTGAACTCAATGCGAATGTCAGGGATGGCCGATTCAGGTGTGTTTTTACCCCTTTTACTTCGAATGTTTCATTCATTGCTTCGTGTAGATACGACCGCGACTTCCTTATGCAGTTCATGCATATCTGCAAGGAGAAGCCGCCTACCCTTCCTGCTCTCGATGTCCTTGGCATTGAACCCGTCGATCAAGCTTCGTTTGCCATGGCCCGCGGTGGCTCTGGACGACATCGCAACGCCTCTGGTGCGATGCCCGTTTCTGCCAACCGCCAGGCTTCTGTAGGTCTCGGCATCGGTGGCTTCCAGAAACCCTCCGTTCCAAGCGGTTTCCAGATGGGCAATTTCCAGTCCCCAGGAAGCAAACTTACTAGCGAGGAGCGGTTTGCCATGTCCAATCCCCGTTCTGCTTCAACTAGCAGTGCTACTTCCCAATTCCGTTCTCCGATGGTGCGCACGCCCAGCACAGGTGGGCCTGGCCATCCCATGCATGGTAGCAACCGCATACGTAGTAAGCGCGGCGAGAAGCGTGGCGATGCTAACAAGACGCCGATGTCCCAGCAAGAACATGGTTCTAGCTATGGTGCTGCGCCTATCCTTGGTGCTGGCTTCGAGCCCGTTGTACCTCTCGAAATGTCTGCCAACCGTTGGGTCCCTACGAGTACGACCCGCAAGGTTCAACCTGATGTTGATTCGCCTGAGCTGGTCGACCGTAAGGTCAAGGCGCTACTCAACAAGCTCACGATGGAGAAATTCGAGACGATCTCAGACCAGATCATCCACTGGGCCAACAAGAGCGTGCACGAGAAGGACGGGCGGACACTCATCCAAGTCATCCGGTTGGTTTTCGAGAAGGCGACTGATGAGGCTGCTTGGAGCGAGATGTATGCACGCCTGTGTCGGAAGATGATGGAGCAGATCAGTCCTGAGGTGCAGGATGACGGGATCAAGAACACAGAGGGCAAGCCTATTGCGGGCGGACAGCTGTTCCGCAAGTATCTCCTCAACCGGTGTCAAGAAGACTTTGAGCGCGGGTGGTTCGCCAAGGAAGCTACTGCTGCAGCCGCTGCGGCGAAAGCTTCCGACGATCATGCAACCAAGGCTGCTAACGACAAGAAGGGCACGGAGGAAGCTGAGCTTTATTCGGAAGAGTACTACGCTGCTCAGAAGGCAAAGCGCCAGGGTCTTGGTCTCATCAAGTTTATCGGCGAGCTGTTCAAGTTGCAGATGCTCACAGAGCGTATCATGCATGAGTGTGTGAAGAAGCTGTTGGGCAACGTTGAGAACCCTGAGGAGGAGGAGATTGAAAGCTTGTGTCAGCTGTTGAAGACGGTTGGTCAGTTGCTTGACACGCCCAAAGCCCGCGCACATATGGACGTTTACTTCACGCGCATGAAGGAGCTGGGCAAGAGTCTCAACGTCAGCTCTCGTATGCAGTTCATGCTTCAGGTGCGTGGAAACGTTTCGTTCTTGTGGGTTGGTTGTGCTTATCATCGTGATCTCAGGATGTTATTGAGTTGCGTGACCGTAAATGGGTCAGTCGGAATGCTGTTGCTGCCCCTACAACGATCGCCGCCGTTCACGAGCTGGTAAGACAGACCATCATCGTCAGAAACATTTGTGCTGACACCCGTGTTATAGGCCGCTAAGGAGAAAGCAGCTGCAGAGAAGGAGTCCTTCAACCGTCAGATAAGCATGTCTCGCGGTGGCT
>QLOO01007174.1:0-27259 GCA_003313855.1 Suillus sp. MG131
CCCACACCCTGACCCACAAGCAAGCAATCACATGAAAACACATAAACATTGGGACACTTTTTTGAGCTGCTGTATCTGGGAATCAAAGGGTATCAAAGGACATATGAAATATAGTGATTGTGAGCCCACAGAATGTCAAGTCTCTACAGCATCTCAGTGCTCCTATGAGACATATGTTACACTATGAAACCAAACAAAATGAATGCTCCCTTTCCTCAGATGGTCTTCTGCTCCACCATCTCTGAATTTCACCCTTGGCAGTGAACACATCCACCAGCAATCTTTTTCACCACCTGGATTTCCTTATCAACAAGAGCATACTTGCTTATCCCTGTTGGCACTCTATGAGGAACTCTACAGCATAGATGAGCCAGCATATGATGGTATAAAAGTTTCTAATATACACCTAGTGCCACTCACTGCAGGCATATTCTCATTTTTCTCCAACAAACATCCAAAAAACATTGATTGAGAAGATAGAAATTTCCTCTCATGTTGCCTGTCAAAACATTGAAAAAAAATTCATTCATGTGTTAAAGATTTTCTATGCATGGGACATGATACAAAAGTTGGACATGTTCCTTCAAGGATAATACTGGATTTTCCATCTATTTTCTTTTAAACAGCAGCTTACAATGAGGTTAAATTTCTTGTCTATGTTTTCAAATATATACAAAACACTTGAAAAACATAGTATATTTGGACAAAAATTTAACATTATTGTAAGCTGCTATTTAAAAGACAATAAATAGAAAACCCAGTATTATCCTTGAAGAAACATGTCCAATTTTTATATCATGTTCCATGCACAGAAAATCTTTAACACATGAATTAATTTTTCTCAATGTTTTGACAGGCAACATAAGAGGAGATTCTATCTTCTCAATCAATGTTTTTTGAATGTTTTTTGGAGAAAAATGGGAATATGCCTGCAGCAACAGCAGGTTCAGTAGTACAATAAAGTCCTTCGAGCCATTGACTAGTCCTGACCTTTGATCCTACCTGCTTGTGCTTTGGGAGTGACCTTTATTGCTTCACACATCTTTCTGGTGGTGGTGTTGTTGTGAGACAAGAGTCTGCATTTGTTTGTTGTTGTTGTTATCTCCATAGCCTGCACACTGTTAGACTGTCTGCTCACTGCTGACCTCACAGAAGACCCTTTCCTGAACATAATTTGAATACCACTGAACAACCACCCATGAACAACCACATTATCAGTCATTGGTATTTGTCTGAATCACTGACTGTGGAGATATTTGTTTCTGTAGGTGTTTATCTATAGAACAACTATCTAAGACGATAGTGGGACTACTCACATTGCTATCATCAACAAGCTTAGATCCCATGCTAGGTGCTCCAAGTGCACCAGGTGGTGTCAAACTCCCTACACCAACTTATTCTCCCCCATCTGCTTCTCCAGGTGGGGCTATTCCACCATCTCATGGTGCCAGCTATGAGAGCTCACATCTGGGAGGCTCTATACCCCCACTACCTAGGGCATAACTAATAGCCCTGCCTGCAGCACCTACATTTGAGAATTCCCATAATGTACCGCCATCCATTCCATCTGCATCTTCTACTGTCTCTCAATGGCAAACTATAAATCCCCCTGCCCAGACTGCAGCTTTTTCATCAACTGCTCCTGTTTTTAATTTGCAATGTAGAGTAATATATGAGGCTCCCTGCATTCCCACATTTGAACAACCAGATCAGCAGGGATATGAAAGCTCACAAATAGCATATGAACCTCTGTTGCAAGGCATGTCTACAACTTCACTTCTTAATTCACCCTCATCTAAACTACTCCAAAACATACCTTTGACTCCCCAGCTGCAGCTTCAGATTTCAAATAGCTCAAGCCAGGTCATGCACATCACTAGTTTAACTTAAACCCTCACTCAATGAATAAATGGCAATGCAGTGGCTTGCTAACTAGGGCATGATAAGCTTGGTCAAATTCTATCTTGCCTCTCCACATGAATTCTCTGATAAACCAAGCTGTGAGCAAAGTTATGGGCACTCATTGGTGGAAAGCCATGTCAACATTGACATGGCCAATGATGGAAGCTGTGTGGACAGTAAGTCCAACCAAATCAGCCCTTTGGCCTCCATTTCTGAATGTGTCTCAGTTGCCCTCTGTGTGCTCATGGCATAGGCCAGCCACACAAATGGCACATATGAGTATGATCCTAAAAATATCAAGGTTATGATGAATGCAGACAACAAAGGGGTGCAGTTGCCATAGCTCCTTTGTTTTGAGCTCAATTGTGCTCAAATGATTGATTGCAGGCTTACCATGGCTATGTTGCTGGACACATAGAGAGTTTCAAGGCTGATCTTTTTGTCATCTAGAGCAAAGATAACTTAGAGAAGCTCATCATCCATTGTTGTGTGCTTGGTAGTGGTGATAATGATGGTTTGGGAACTGTGAAAGAAGACATCTTGTACCAGCTTGACCACAATGTTGAATCCCATTGGCTTACATGGTGTCTCTGATATTCAAGAAGTCTTTTTGCAACAGCATGACAAGGTGTATATTGACAAGACAGGCACCATCATGACCTACCTTTCCAGGGTGACTTTAGAGATGACTATAATGCACAATTATTATAACTTTCACACATGATGAGTCAGATAAAAGCATTGCAAATGACCACTAAACAATCTAGTCCAAGTCACTGGTGTTGTAACTTGACAAAGTGGTATATTCCCACAGCTTAAATATGTCAAATTTGACTGCCAAAAATGTGGTGCTGTTCTTGGCCTATTCTACCAGGATGCAACAAAGGAGGTCAAAGTTAGCTTTTGCATCAACTGCAAGAGCAAAGGCCCATTTCCTGTCAACTCCAAGCAGGTTAGTCACATTTAGTGCTGCCATGGTCCAGTTCAGAGGGTCCTGGATGAGAACTGAGAACTGAACCATGGTCCAGTTCTTCAAAATTGTTGAACCCAGAACTGGACCACAGAGAATGGTTCTCTGTGGTCCAATTCAGATTTTTCCAGTCCAAACTTGAACTGAACCCAAAATTTTTCTGTAGTGAGTGCAAAAAATGTCAATGAAATGCTAGTCTACACATTCAGTAGCTAGTCTAACAACATAGCTGCATACTCCTCTGCCTCTGTAGCTGCTGAAATATGTTCATTGTGGTAACCTGCCTGTAATAACTGCAGTGTGGAGAATATATCAAGCTGGGACCTGTGGCAATGGCATATGATCATTGGGATCATTGTAGAATAGGATATTGGAGGCATCCTTGAGGGAGCCATCAGTATTGAGAGTGCACAAGTCATGAGACATGTTCAAGGAGATAACTCATGATTTCATTGTTGGGACCCCATTTTATACATGGAGCAAGGAGACAATACCCACAGACCTAAGAACAATGATGTTCCAGGAGATCAGGCAATGCAAAAACCCAGTGGAGAATCATAACTGCCTAGGAATATGTATATACTAAGACAGCTGCAACATAGTAAAACATATGTCAGTGGGTGGGAGATGCAGTCTGATTGGCTAGTACTTACATTCAAAAAGGCTAAAGGGCAGCCTGACCAACTGAGAGTGCAAATCCCAAAGGTCAGCTTGATGTCAAGGCAAATGATGTTGAAGTTGCTACTAAGAAGGGTTTGGAATGGTTCAGGAAGGACAAACCAAAATGGAACTGTCTGGGAGGACCTAGAACTAAGAACCATTTTTTGGTCTGGTCCTGGCCAGTATAAGAACCATGGACTGAACCACAGAGAACCAAACCAAAAGTCCAGTTCAGACCATGGTTCTGGACCAGACTGCAGCAGCACTAGTCACATTTTGAAATCATGACAATACCTGCTAATTTCTGCATGATAGACAGTGTTACGAACTTGGCTAAGTTCGCAACGTGAACCTTATAGGGGCTCTTGCGTATGGCCTCTGTGACCAGTGGCCTCCGTGTACGGTGAGAGTTCATAGCACTTCTCGAGAGGCGGGGCTCTCCTTGAGAAGTATCGGCTAGTCTTGTCGGTTCAACCAACAAAAGTAGTACTTGTGATAGGACTAGGCTTGGGCATGACAAGTGACCAAGATTACTTATACACAAGGCGAAGCTCACTAGGCTTCTAGTAGATGGGTCAAGACAAAGGTAGATTAAAGCTAAAGAATACAACAGATGGTAGCCAGCTTTATATATGAAGTATTGAAGCTGAGCTTGAACCGAATTAGCGGACGAAGTTGAGTCAGAGATCCAAAAAGTAAAGTACTATAGAATGCGAAGGAACATACAAGTCAGAAGGAATGTTCCATATACCAAAGTAATGGTAATACAAGGCAACACAGCCGATGGTCCAAGGGTTAAGTCATAAAAGGAAAGCATAGGGGGATCCAGAGGGCTGGATCAATCAGGCAACTTTGAGGACAGAAGTCACATGACTTCGGAGACAAAGTCCGGCAACATTTTGAGAGGAGGAAACAGAGTCCGGTGACGATGGGGTGCGAGAAAAATGAATAGGGGGCTAACAGCGCATGTTCTTGTAACAGACAGTGTACTACAATTACCAGAAAATGACATTGCAGGAATCCCCTGGGTCAGTCCCTCTGGGGCGTCTACCAAGGCATCATGCTGATTGGGAGAGATGCCAGCCTTCCTTCATTGATTTATCTTTAAGCACTACAATTACAAGGCATACATGTCTTCATCAGAATCACAGTTTTATTGTCCTTTGGTGTCACAATGCTTGCACTTAGGTATTGCCTTGTATTTCAATGTAATTTATGAATACCTTGTGTGTTTTGACCAAAAATATCTATGAAAAACATTGCCAGCCAGTTTTGTGATGCATTGTAGCAGGTACATTGTGGTGGAAAGCTGCTAGTAAATGACAGCATCACCTTGACATGTCATGATTGCCAGCAATGACTATTTTCTGCCAATCTTATGAGGATTTTGCAGCTCTTGATGGCTGACTGGGCACTGTTGTAAATGATCACCAGCAAGTCAAGTTTGGGCAAGCAGATGACCATTTTTAATGTGAAGCAGAACTTCTTTCAATAGTTTATCTATGAGGCAATATATTTGCAAGACATACATATGTTCACCAACATTAGAGTTTTCTTGTAATCTCTCTGCCATCATGCTGGTGCTTATATATAACTATGTATTGGGATATGATACATACATATTTGAGTTGATTTTGCCAGAAGTATCTATCAAAATCATTGCCAGGCCGGTTTCCTGATGATGAGCAAGAAAATACAATTGCAAAACATGCACCAACCTGTACATCCATATTTCTGATATGCTTTGTGTTCAACAGCCTTGCTGGCCTTTTGAATGATCATGAAAAACATATAGGACTCTAAGTATTGCTGATGTAGCAAGCTGCAAGCTATGTGTGGTATGGTAGTGACCAAGGGTGTTAACTGCTTACATAACACATTGCTAACCCTTGTCTCTCACGTGCCAGCAAACGCAAACGCAAACGCAAAAGCGACCTACTGTGAGCTCCCCTAATCATGGCAGTCTCAGCATCCGACATACGCAGTGCCTTGTCTTTACCAAGCTCTTCAACGCCGGTTCAATCCGCCACACCTGCTTCCCGAAAATACCAAGGGCAGGTTACGAAGAAACCTGAGGGCATTTCTCGAGAGCTCTATGCACTTATTGGACCCTCCGCACCTTCTCTTGTAGCTCATTTGGCTAAACCGCGGCTGAAGCAGAAGCCAAATTTTGGGTCCGGTGGAAAAGTGAAGTGGTAAGTTTCTTGTTGCACTCCCGTATGTATGCTCATTGGCATTGCGCATCTAGGGAATGGAGACCATTTAGGAATGCTGGACGCACCGATTCATTGCAGCTGGGACATTGGGTCAAAACAACTGATGATCCAGATGCAGGTGTGTACCTTTGGATCAGCTCTATACAAATACTGAAACTTGGAGGTACAGAATACTCCTTTATCAAATATAACGTGCAATCTCAATCATATACCTACTCACAAGAGGAATACACGCGTTTCCTCGAAGGCAAGTTCATTTCTTGACATACCTGCACCACTTACCTTCTTTGTAGACAAGGATTGGACGAAGGACGAGACTGATATTCTATTCAACATTGTGCGAGAGTACGATACACGGTGGTATGTGGTACATGACCGCTATGAGCCCCCACCAGACAGCCCCACACGCTCTCTTGAAGTAAAGCACAAGAGCTTTTGCAGTTGCACAGCGCTGACTTGCAGCAGGACCTCAAGGACAGGTACTATAGTGTTTGCCGAAAACTCATTCGGAATAGACCCTGGACAGGCGATGAGGCGAGTAAAGCTCAGCTTCTCAATAGTTATCAGTTTGACAAAGGTCCGTGTTTCCTATAATTCCGTAGTGATGGACCTAATAGCTCTTTGTCGCATTTCAGACCGCGAGCGAATGCGGAAAGACTACATCGCCAGCCTTGAGGACCGTACACCCGAGGAAATCGCCGAAGAAGAAGCCCTGTTCATCGAGTTGAAACGGTTGGAGCAAAACGAGCGCAAGTTTAAGAAAGAGCGTGATGAACTTCTCCGCACATTGCTTGGCATTGACTCTGGACTGCCCGACATAGTTGCTGAAGAAGACGGGCTTTCTGCTCTATCCGCGGAAGGATTTAAAAAGAGAAAGAAGAATGCGAATGAAATTGAAATACCTTCCACACCGTCAAACATCATTTCTCTGGGCCCTCCACCACCAAAGAGAGCTCAGTCAGCAAAGTCAGCAGCTTATGGTGTGTCAAGTTTCAATACAAAAATACCGAGCGCGCAAGTTCATTCTTCTGCTTTAGATGCGCAAAATTGCATTATCAGGGTTGAACCTCCCGCGTCATCGACAACGAAAATCACTCACACTCCAGTGCACCTTCGTTCGTTCAAGCTTCCCGCCCCGAAGGCAGCGCTATTACCCAAGGTCACACAGGCTCTTACTGAGCTGGGTATCAACCATACACGCTTGGTCATGCCTACCCGTGAAAACTGTGCACGGCTAGAGTCGCTCATCGAAGCCACCACTGCCTTGATTGACACGAAGAAGGTCGTAGATCGTGTAGAACAAGATATTCGAGTGTTGAGAGTAAGACTTGGGAGGGCAAGTGAAGGCGCAGAGGAAGATGGTAAGGAAGGAACACCAATGGAAGTTGACGGAGGCGCGGGAGCGGGAGCAGATGATGCTGATGCTGATGCTGATGCTGATGCCGACGCCGATGCCGACGCCGAGGGTGAGGTCGATGGTAGAGCACAAAGTATACTGAGCACACGAAGCGGTCGAGGACGCAAGCAGGTTCGTTACTTTTCAAATATTCCTGATGCCCATCTGAATCTCAGAATCAGTCTCGCCGATCAATGTCCGTGTCGTCTATCGGCACTTCAGCATCCGCGCGAGTTGGTAAGAGACAAAAGCGTGGCTGATAATGTGCATGCCATGTCGATACATGATAAAAACTAGTTCATGTTTGCTTGTCGAGGCTACATAAGAATAAATTTGATATAAATCCTTTGAATCTCATTTGATAGTTCGAGCACCACCAAAAGCACTAAATTCTACGTCTGTGTGAACCGCAACACGAAATTGACGATGATAGCAACTGTAGAGGGATCAGGCCATATAAGAACTCGTAGAATTAAAAGTAGACTGACTGAGGAGTGCTGAGCATAAAATGGTCTGGTTTTAAATTGTTTAGCTAGACGATACAAACATCTGCCGAGAACTTACGGGTCCAAGTCGATCGTCGTAAGGTCCGCGCCCTCCCTTGCGAATAGAAGCAGCCCTCCAATGATATGTATACAGCGCATATATCATGACAGCCATGGCTTCAACCAGTCAATGAAAACCATGCAGCCGAAGCGTTTGGTACAACGTGTGCTCACCGACAACAGAGAACATTGCTGCACTAATCTTCCCAACCTGTGCAGGACAAACCGTTAAAAGAAGCCCGATAAACGGAAGTAGCTAGCCAACGCACCCTGTCGCCAAAGTTCAGCAGCCCCACCGCAAGGCCACCAAGGACAACTGTGAAGTGGAGCCATGATAAGAAAGTACGCTCGTTGGCGAACGAGACCTTGGGCTCTACGCGCACTGGAAGTGCGATGCGCTTCGAGGCTGTGCGCTGAAGTAGAGGTTGAGTCGACATGAAGCTGATTGAGTGGCTGGAATATTTCCTCAGTCGATGGATCAAAAGTAAGGCTCACGTACGTAAGGGGTTCCGAGTCAGAACTTTGTTACCATAATTGGACACGTAATTTCATTTGTTAGAACTTCAGTCGACGTGATCTATCCCGCTGAGCGCTCGCGGCATCACTCATGCTTTCTCTGCCAGATTTTCATGGGCGTTTTCCGGTAGGGGCGACTACCTTCAAGCTTCCCGTATCCACGAAAGTGCTGGGCACTGCGAAGATACGTAGACGTGATCACAGTGACGGCGGACCTTCAGTGGAACCTGCTTTACAACTCGATGAAGTTGTATTCACCGCCTATTATCCTGCGCACGTAAAAGGCAACAACGTTAAGAAAGGGCTGGACTGGCTTTTGCGGTCAGTATTGGAGTTAGTACCCTGCCAGCAAGTCGAACTCACAGTTCTAGTCCGCTTCGGGCATCTCTACATGGGTATGCTCACTATTCAGGCAGGTCTTGTGGCTTGTCTTGTATAGGAGTATGTGATTGAGCGCTTTTATCAGGGATTTCCACCTGGCTCTTGTGGCCTATCGTTTATCTCTACGGTCACCTGTTGAAAGTACGAATGTTAGCCACGGATCTGAATAATATGGCTAACCCAGGCTGCGCTGTTAGATCCCAGTTTATCCAAATGCACCTCTTTTGAGGCAGCGCCCCACTGCGTCTCCAGAGCATACTCAAGCTAGATCTGAAACTCCTCCTTCAAGTTGGCCTCTGGTAATATTCTCGCACGGTCTGGGCGGTAGCCGTACAGCCTACAGGTCTTTCTCTATTTTCTGCAGTACAAAATTAAAATTAATTACTGTACTGCAGTCAAGTGTGCACTCGTCTTGCATCCTCGGGACGAGTGGTTCTAGCCATCCAGCACCGTGATGGCTCGGGTCACGCATTCATTTCATTTACTACCGGACCTGGACTCTACATCAGAGAGAAGGACTTGATGTAAGCTTTTTTATCCTTCGTTGGGAGGTTAGAACTGAGTGATCTCCCTTAAGCTGGACTTCACATCATGAACAAACGATGGTCCATTTTCGACAACAACAGTTGGCTTTCAGGCGACATGAGATATACCTTGCATTCCGTAGCTTTAAACAATTAGTTCAAGATGGATACCAAGATTCAAACAGTGGCTTACAGTCCATAGACAAGAAATTTATCGACTGGTCTTCGTGGTCAAGCGACGGCGATACCAAGGCAGTTGAATGCGACAAAGACGTCCTCCTTGCTGGTCATTCATTCGGTGGTGCTACTGTTGCAAGTAAGTTATACTTACAAGCCTGCAGTGACTTATACTGGCTTTGCAGTTCACAATCCTTTCTACGGATCCTCCTGCTGACGTCTCCACACCCATTCCTATCCATAAAGCCTTGATCCTGGATCCTTGGTTAGAGCCGATCCCTTCCCCTGGTCCATGCCCACCCCCTCAGGGACCAGGCGATGCTTTGCCTCAGTTGCTTGTCATAAACTCTGAGAAATTTAGCCTGTGGAAGGATCATTTTGCGCGACTGATCGGTGTGGTGCAAGCCTGGGAGCCCGAGAAACGGAGAGTACTGACCATTGGTGAGTTTATTCGCATTTGACGTACATCAACCATGCAGAATTTTATTTAATTTGTGCTTGCCGTAGTACGCTCGCAGCACGAATCATTCTCAGATTTCCCTCTCCTTCCGCTTGTTTCTCGAAGACCTGCACGTATAGTAATGGACAGGATTGTGGAATTATCAGAGGCATTTATAGATGGTAACATAGACAATTTTGTGGACCAAGCTGTGACTAGGAAGATGGAAATCCGTATTGTTGGGAAAAAACCAGACGGTTCACCACGACGACAGCTTGTGGGTGAGGTCGGGGAGATTGTAGTACATTGAATCAAATTCGTTAGGCGCCCATAGATAATCGGATTGACTAGTGATTCACTGATTGTACCTAATTCAAAACCTGACTCGAATCTGTGATGTAACGTTCAAGTAACGTTGTAGAAAACCGTCCACCTTCAAGCTAGTTGCCATATCTGAGTCTTCGTCCACAAAGCTCTAGTATTATACTAGCTGCATCTGCACATCAGTCCCCAATCGCACATACATACTACGGCGGTAGGATTTGTGTCGAATCTCATCTAGTCTAAGGACAACCATCTACAAATGGCTCCTCCCAAGTCCGATCCTGCGGCATCAGACACTTTCATCCCCCTCTTTAAGTCTATAGGTCTCTCCCAGGCCAAAGCGGCAGAAGCAGCAAAGAACGTCAAAAGCGCCAATATCCTTTCCAATCTGATCACTTCATACGATCTTACCGAAGCTCACCTTGATGAAAAGCAGGCCACACTCGTCACCGCACTTGCTGGTCAACTAGCTAAGACGGAGTCTGTAGAGTCTAGCGAACAAGATTTCGCCATCAAGGCAATCTTGCAGGGCAAGCTCAAATCCGTTGATCAGGTCAATGGTGAGTTCTCTATGCGACGTTTATGTTTACCAGAACCCGATTTACTATTTGCAGCTGCTGTCAAGTACCTCGAGACATCTAGAGCGCCCATTAACGAGCTTGAATTCAATACAGAGTGTGGCGTCGGTGAGATATGGTCATCATAATGTAGGATCGCGGTGCCGATTGAATGTTATAGGCTTCAGCATTACTCCCGAAGAGCTCTATGACGCAGTTACGAGTTACATCTGCGAGAATGCCGTCACTGGCTGGCCTAACCTTGGTTCCGTCATTAGTGGAGTCAAGGCCAGCCCAGCTCTTCGATGGGCGAACCCCCTTGAAATTAAGAACGCCGTCGAGAAGGCCTTTACTCAAACATTTGGTGTGAAGGAGACTGCGAAGCCAAAAGCCAAGGTATACTCCATCCGTTGCCATCCCCGTTTACTGCTCCTGATGCCAGGGTGCAGGATCCTAAAAAAGAGAAGGCTGCGCAGCCAACGGCAGCTGCATCAGAGACTGATGCTGGCTCTAGTTCATCCAATAGAAAACCCGTTTTCGAAGAGGGATTCCTGGGCGCTTTGCACAAGCCAGGAGAGAACCCTCAAACCAGAGCCGAACTTCGTGAGCAGCACCTGCGCGCGACTGATGGCCAAGTCTGGACACGTTTCCCACCCGAACCAAATGGCTATCTGCACATTGGTCATTCCAAGGCTATCTTCGTCAACTTCGGTTATGCTGCGCACCATGGAGGAAAGTGTTATTTGCGCTTCGATGATACCAACCCGGAAAAAGAAGAGGCCAGATATTTCGAGAGCATTATCGAGGTTGTTCGATGGCTGGGCTTCGAACCCTGGAAGATAACCTACTCCAGTGACTACTTTGATCAGTTACACGATCTTGCTATCGAACTCATAAAGCGCGACAAAGCTTATGTCTGCCATTGTACTCGTGAGTGTATCAATTTTCCGCTTAGGATGACTATCTGTTGAATGTGGACTGCTCTACAGAGGAGCAAATCAAAGCTGACAGGGGCGAAAAGATATCAGCTCCTAAAGCCTGTGTGCATAGATCACGGCCGATTCAAGAATCGCTGGATGAGTTCAAAAAGATGACAGATGGATATTATCGACCCAAGGAAGCCAATCTCCGGATGAAGATGGATTTGACAGATGGCAACCCTCAGATGTGGGATCTTACGGCGTACCGTGTTTTGGATGCAAGCCACCATCGCACCCTGGATAAATGGAAGATATACCCCACCTACGATTATACACACTGCCTCGTGGATAGTATCGAGAACATCTCGTGAGTACCATGGCACCATTCTCTTGTTTGCTATTGATTGACGAATTTTCAGCCATTCCCTCTGCACCACGGAATTCATTGCTTCACGCCAGTCATACGAGTGGCTTTGTGACGCCCTGGACGTGTACAAACCAAGGCAATCAGAATTTGGTCGTCTTAATCTTCAAGGGACGATCAACTCGAAGAGAAAGATTCTCCAGCTGGTAGATGAGGGCTACGTTAGCGGATGGGACGATCCTCGCCTCTACACCCTCATTGCCCTTAGAAGGCGAGGTGTACCTCCGGGTGCGATTTTGTCATTTGTCAGCACGTTGGGCGTCTCAACGGCTGCCTCAAACATCCAAATTGCGCGCTTTGAACAAACTGTGAGGCAATACTTAGAAGGCAGTGCACCGCGTCTCTTCATGGTCATGCGTCCTCTCAAAGTCATTATTGAGAACGTTCCCGACGACTACCTCGTAATGGTGGACAAACCATTCCATCCCAAGAATCCCCAGCTCGGATCTTCACAGATCCCATTCACCCGCACGATTTATATCGACACGGACGACTTTAGGCTGGAAGACTCAAAGGATTACTTCCGCCTTGCTCCTGGAAAGAGTGTCGGTCTATTCCAGGCGCCTTATCCAATCACATGTACATCGTACAAGACTGATTCAGCCACTGGTGAGGTGACGGAGGTATTTTGTCGTCTCGAAGATTCCGGTACTCCTCCGAAACCCAAGGCATACATCCAGTGGGTCGCAGAACATGTATCCTCTGGAAGCCCTGTTCGCATCGACGAGACAAGAATATTTCACCCTCTATTCAAGAGCGATAATCCGCTCGCGGCTGTCCCTGACTTCAAGGCTGATATCAACTCTAACAGCATGGAAGTCATCAAGGGCGCCGTGGTAGAAGTCAGCTTCTGGCCGCTTGCAAAACGGTCTATCGCAGATGCCCTTGAGGAGGCTCGGGCGAGATCAGCCAAAGCCAAAGCCATCCCAGGGGCGGGCTCCCACTACAACCCAGACACTCCAGAAATCACGCCGGAGCAGCTCGTTGGAAAGGAGTGCGTACGATTTCAAGGTCTGCGTGTCGCGTACCTTGCAGTAGATTCAGACTCTCGTTTGGGTGCTTTGGAGGAACCCTCAGATGTTACTCCTGGGATCAGGCAAGGTGACTATTTGGTACTCAACCGCATTGCAAGTCTGAAAGAAGATGCTGGAAAGGGGATGTGAATAAGCTTATATGACTAGTTACAATACGACAGGGCCAACATCATTAGAGTTATGTAGGATTTCAGCATATGCGGCCAAAACTCGGATTATAAATCGTACTGCGCGTATTCAATACACAAGTTACCCCATCCCATAAAGCAACTGTTTCATCATTTGACCCGCTGGCGAATTTCTTGCCGTCGGGGGAGAAGCACACTGAGTTCACGGTGGCTGTGTTAATGCTGCATTAAATGAATAGTAGCTTGGAGTACATCATGTTGCTACCAAAGCGTGGAGATTATAGATCTCTTTGCGTACGACATAGTAAATGTCGGAAACATTACCGTCTAACTCCACTTTTCCTGGACCTGTCTTGCGTACGGCAACTGTGTCTTGTATAGAACCAGAGGATTGATCCCGCTTGGCCCCAGCGCCGCAAATTAGTACACCCTCACCAACCAATTCGGCCTGAACACCAACTGAGGCTAGTCGGCTTTTAAGTGCAGTCAGCTTGAGCTCCCCTATCATTGTCGACCGCGGTAAAATCTGAATTGGCCGAGAGCCTAGTAATCGTGGGGTATGTAGTATGTTTGCATTAGGCGTTGGTATCGCTGGCCCCGAGGGTTCCAAAATGGGTATGGTGGAGCTGAAATGGCTCGCAACGCGTCCGGTCACATAGCCCACTTCGTTATCTTCGAACTACCAAATGTTCATTCATATGGACTGGGAGTTTGAGGAATAAACTTACCCTTGACATTTTTATAGTGCTCAGTAGCTCATCACTCAAGGATATCGAGAAACTATTTGTGTGTTGTCCTATCTGCACCGTTTCTCCAACAGAAGGAGCGTATATATCTCTCGTCATGGACCGAATGTTCGCACAACTGTCAATGAGAGCATCGGCAGCTGCAGCCTGGGCATGGACGATGATCTACCCGAGTACCGTTAGCATATATCATGTCGAATCGACGTATCACCGACCATCTTTCTAGGGTTCACTTGGGGTACGATCATCTTCACCGCGCGACCATCGTTGAGACCTTCCATATCGACAAAGAGAAGTCGACAAGCAAGTTGTATCTCCACCTCTGAAGTGACGAACTTCGAAGGAGGTTCACGAGGGGCCTTGCATAAGGCTCGTCAGTCAGAACGATCATTCATTCAACCGAAAACTCTACCTCGGTTTCGCCTTCAGCCTGATTTCGTCTTGCCTCCCTGGTTGCCTCATCGTCTGCCTCATTTTCTAGTACTTTGCCTTTCCTGAGCCACATGCCAACATCAATTGTTTCACCATATTCATCCACCCTCCGCTTCTTCTCAACGTAGGGAAACATACGGAAACGGTGGGTCTGGCCACCAGCGCTCTTGAAGAATGATGTTGCTTTAGAGACGTTCCCCTTGAGGTAGATATCAAAGGAAAGCAGCTGTTTCGTTAATCCCTCATCAATGTCAAGCCCCCAGTCAGCATCGTCCTCGTTTTTGGGAATTTTCCGTTTTCGCGGCGAAGTATTTGCAGGATTGGAAGTTTCGTCGGTATCCATTTGGCTCCCATCCAATGCGCGTTCGACTTCGTCTTCTTCATCCGAGTCCGAATCTGAATCTTCGTCGCTCTCGTCTTCGTCCGCTTCTAATATGCGTTGATTACGAGCCATGGATGCTTGATGAGCAGCTTCCCTATCCTTTGCCGCCTTCTCCTTTGCAAGGAAGGCTTCCAGTTCCGCACCTTGAAGGGGAACCTTGGAGTTCATCTAAACGTAGATAGATAAGTAACATGTCATGTAGGTACAAACCGTGCAAGTCACCTTCAGAGTCATGGCTCCATCCATCATGATGTTGCTACCGATTCTACCTTTATCCCATTTATCATCACCTCTCTGAGAGTTATTCCATTTATCAAAGAGGATACGTCCCAGTGTATTCTCTTCGCCGCGACTAGTCAGGAGAACCACATTGTCTGGGACCGCGGCGAAGTCAGAGAATAGTAGTCGTGACGGTCCGTGTGAAAGCGAGGCGGGGACAGCAAGGATCAGCTTCGGCTCTTTGGACGAATATGTTTGTAGAAGGGATTGCGGACTAGGAAAGAACTCCAGAAACCTATACAATGTGATTTTAGCCCATCACCTTCAACTGTCGGGCTTTACTTACTTGAAGCGCAATGCAAATGCTCCCAGCGCCTCGTCGTCTGCATCGTCATCGCCACGTCTCCTCCTGGTACCTCCCGTTCTTCCGCTCCCATCAACACCAACGTCTTCTTTGCTCACTGTCCCGCCAAGCCATTCCATCATACTCCGGACAAAGGTCAGCATTTCACGCCCGTTACGCGACAATAGACAGATGGGAAAGCGAAAATCAGCGTATTTCCAATGCTGATCAAGTAATACCAGGAGCTCCAGAAGACGAGTACTCGAGTCGCAAGGAAGTAGAAGAGAGGAACGGGACGACAGCGTTGCACTTATGGCATCTGTCCATCAATGACATCAGCACGAACCTATTCGAGCGGGAAGAACTTTCGGACCTATCAAAGCAGCGTCGCGGTCCTTTCTTCGACTTGTGACGACGTTCACGCGGTCGGCGTCTGTGATGAAGAGATCTGGTCGGGCAAGTGGTTCGAAGACACCACCTGCTGCGGGACGGTAGAGGACAGTGCCATCTATATGTCGCTCACGCATGTGATTCAAGTTCACGGCATAGACGATCGTTCCAGCGGAAGGAGATCTTATTTTCCATATAGTTCCGCCCAACGTGTGCCCCGCTGCGAATGGTGTAATGGTCAGACCTTGACACTTTCCTGAAAGTCGGGGATGTCAATGTGTTGCCAGTTATTATTTCATGGTTGAACGTTACCTTGTAGATGGGTAGGCTGGGAATATCGTAGGGTGTTTACTGCGTCGAATGCTTCATGTACCTCTTGAACGGTAGCAACAAACTTCTTGGGTTCATTCTTCACCTTTGGCGAGCGTGGCTCAGAGCTCTCCGCCCCCTCAGCAGCCATATATTCGTTGTTTTCCTCCTCCTTAACGTCGACTTCTTGTTCATCTCGAATTCCTTCCACATCTTCCATTGTTGCAATGCGAGCCATTGCCTGGACTGGAAGTGTTGTATAGCATGGGGCTCTGAGATCCCAGTGACAGTATGCATAGGCGTACAAGCCAGAATGTGCAAGGTCACCATGAGATAGCAGAACCAAGTCAATCTCTGGAGCATACCTGGTTAATGTTAGATCGTGCAGCTTGTATTTAAACTGTCACTCACTTTTTCACTATGTCACAGTACTCTTGCCAAGGATAAGTTATCCCATCCCCGGACTCAGATTGAGTTTCGATATTTTCGGGATTCCAGTCCGGTGATCCACAATCGAGGAGAATGCGAATATCGTCGACCTGTAGCAAGTACGCAAGTGGAACAGTTCGAGATGACCGGGCAGCACCAGAAAGAGGTGTGAATGTAATCATTTGGTTTCCAGTTCAATGACAGTCGCTTAGACTGCCAAACTCCTGCAAGAAGAATGGCAATAAGTGGTGATGCCTGGTGAAGCGGCCGACGAAATAGGAAGTTCTATGAGCGTTTGTTTGTTTCTAAAGGCTTTGCTCAACAACGTCCAAACATCAATTAAACGTTGCACCGGAACTACAGTAAGTATTTTGAGTGCAACGAGACCGTTCTTTTATGGGTGTTACTGGCGTTATTCAGGACGTTGTAAGTAGGTTTGTATATCGTGTTTTGCAGGTGCTCCGGATCTCTATGCCTTCGTCCTCTTGGCTATGTATTTCACGCAACACGGACATATCTTATCTAGCAGCAAGCGTGATTCAGGACCGCATGGCCGCTGTCGGGACTACTTCGTCGACCTCCACGTTCTACTTAGCAACGGAAAGTTACTGCCAAAGCTCTGAAAGCTCATTTCCGCTCAGGCTTGATTTGTATCCCCTGACGTCATTGGCTGTCTCGTGTGCGGTACCGCTACATCCTCTCACATCCACCACGTCCACTCTGGTGTGTCCTTTGAACAGAAATGACAGTCTCTACATTCTCAGCGGCAGTGCATATTACTCCAAGTACAGTGGACCGTCCTATCTGTCCGCACAATTACTTATGCATCTTTAGCCGTCATCAAGACCCTCTATACTCATGGGAAACGGAAAACGAAAAAGCTGAAGGATAGAGATGAGCGACAGGAGGCCACCGATGACATTTTCTTTGACGAGTGCGTTCCATTGTAATCAACATTCAAACTCATCGTCAAGTTGATGTTTTCTAGAGCGTTTCACATCGTTCAATCCTTCATTCTTCTTGGCACGAAGAACACTGTAGAATCTCTCCAAGCATTGTGAGGTGCATTTTATATTCACCAGGTCCTCCATTAACCATGACCCTCCATAATTAGTACAAATACTCATGTGCCTGCTCCGCCTTGGACCGCTGTTGCCCCCGTGCGCGTCCCGCTGCAATCATGCAACCAGGCGGCAGACCTCCTGATACAATGGTTTGGGCCCGAAGACCTTAAACGTGTCGTTGGAGGTGAAAAGTGGTGGCAAGTTCGTGGTTTTGACGGTATTGATGCTGAGTGGATTGCCGAGAAGTCACACTTGCGACCCGATAGTGTTCACATAAATGCTGGGAGGAAGTATAGTGAAGAGGAGAAGCTTGTGATGTCGATGGAGCAATTAGAGACCACGATGGTGAGTTTATTGCTCTTGTTTGGCACACTCTCTAACCGCCGTACCTAAAGTTTTACATTCATGGAGGCGGATACTATTGGGGATCTATCAGTGAATATCAATCCACCCTGTACATACCTTCAGACTTAACCTGGTCTGTAGATACCCATCGTTATCAAATCATCAAATACGGTATGTTCATGTAAGTTCCTGACATCTTTACTGATTCTCTCCAAGCACATAAGATTCAGGGGCGTGCGTTCACCGTCAACTATCGGTAAGCGTCAACAGTTTTGTCATGTTCATGCTATACATAGTCTTTCTCTCCAGGAAGGCACCACAATACCCATGGCCATGCCCCCTACACGATGTACTCGCAGCTTGTGAGTTCATTGTCATTTAGCTCTGAAATGGAAATCGTGAAGACCGAATTTTCCCCATATGAAGATCTTTACTTGATTCAGCCACCTCCTGACGCTGCCCATAAACCCATTCCTCCTTCAAAAATCGTCTTCGCTGGCGATTCGGCAGGTGGCGCACTGTGTCTCACAATGCTCACTGTACTACGGGATTTAAGTCAACCGTTGCCAGCGGGAGCGGTGCTCATCAGCCCGTGGGTAGATTTGACACACAGTTTTCCTAGTATTCATACGAACACGGTTACGGTGAGCTTTGAGCATGGTGTAGGAAATTCTTTTCTAATTCAGCTAGTAGGATATCATACCTCCTCATGGATTCATGAACAAACCCTCTGTGTCATGGCCGGTAGATCAAATCAAGGAAGGCGGTCACGTCGCCCGTGTACGCTCCAATCCACTGCTGAAACCACATCATGCGAACACTCACGGTGCCGATAAAAATGTTACCAGAGACACTGCCCATGTTCCGCCCACTGACGCTGAAAAACATGGTGATTCTACGCCTGTTGGTTCCAAGCAAGAAGCATCAAGCAGTTCCGCATCAATCCCTGATCTAGATGACATTGATTTTTGGCAGCCCAGCCCTCCAAAGGTGCTCATGAAAAATCCTCGAGATGTTCCGCTGGAACTAAGGTCGCAGATCCAGCACTATGCTACCACAGAGTGAGATGCCTGTCCATTCCATTCTTACATACGTTGACGGTTATTGTCCGCAAAGGCAATTGTCGCATCCCCTAGTCTCACCTATTCTTCAAGCCTCCTTAGGCAACCTCTGCCCGTTGTATATTTTGGCAGGCGATGGAGAAGTGCTTCGCGACGAGATAATATATCTGGCACATAAGGCAGCCAATCCGGCCGAGTACCCTGTACGAGAGGGTGTAATTAGAGACGGATTGAGGCAGAAAGAGAATGTGCATAAATTTTCTACGCCCACCAAAGTCCATCTCCAAGTGTATGACGGTATGATTACTCCTCTTCATTCGAGACTGTGTTGAAGCAAAGGCTCCAGGAATGTGTCATGTTTTGACAGTCTTCACCTTCACGAGCAGTGTGAGATGAGATAGCTATGATCTTATGTCTCAATTGCTGACGAGTCGAATAGGCGGACTATGCTTATCATTCTATTGCGGAATTTGCGAAACATGTCACACAACATTCTGCAGAGCACCTTGACCAAAGTCCGTTCCCCGCTCTGCAGCAAACGCCCAAGCCTGACGTACCGTCGTGCGTCATGAACGACCGATCGGTAAGAATTCGCTTGGCGGCTTTTCTGTCACTGAAAGCTTACCTTTGACAGGGAAACATGTTGATGATTCGTGAGCGCGTAGATATTCAGGGTCGAGTTCGCTCCATGGAACCGAAAGAAGACATTCCGTCTCTACAGCTGAGGCCATCGGAGATTGGCATCATCAAGGAAGAGACTCTTTTCAAGTGGCTGGAAGGCCAAGAGGAGTGGGACAGGCGTTTCAAGTACTGCGCAATCAAGGTCATGAAAAAAAGGAAGAAATTTGAAGTGAAGGCCAACTCGATGATCAAGAATGCAAGACAACAGGGTCTCTTACTGGCGGGAGAGAGTGATAATCCAGTTGACAGATCAATAGTCGGGAGATCGAGTGCTACACATGGGGTTATCCAAGAGGATAGACGATGGGGGCCGTTTGACCTGGCGGACGAACAGCCACCACCTACAGCGATCGCTGCGAGACGAGACACAGTAAGTTTTGTTATTGTGACTTTAGGTGTTTACCAAGCAGCTACAGCGAGAAGCGCTTGCTCTGCTTAAGAAGAGCATTTATCACGCGGCGCCAGCAACCCACAAGACCATTCCGAGAGTGAAAACAGTGGATGCTGTCCTCGCCGCTTTCCATCCCGCTGATGCCCCATTCCGACCTCCTAGACAGTCGGTTTCAGAGCAGCAGGTGCACACCGGTATGCAATGCATTCACGGAATGCGGGTGTGGCAGTCTATTGTGAGGTAAGTTGACATTCGTATTCGCGCATGTCAGTATACTAATGTAGCTCCAGTTACTTTGGGCGTAAGGTTGCCGTGAAAGCTGCGGAGGACACGCGACGCGTAGAAGCTGCACTTATGGAGACTGGAGATAAGGCTGCTAGCAATGTGAAGTCGGCTGCAGTAGGCAGTGGAGAGGAGTATATGGTTTGATGATCGCGTTGAGTAATTATTAAAAGCGGACGCTTGGACTCGTCTGTAAAGACTTAATCAGAACACAGAGGGACAACACATGTTCGCCAAACTGTCATATACTAACGTACTGATGGGAGGCGTGAGAATGCGTGGCTTAAGTAAGCGCCATGTGTTCGTCGCACTTTTAACCCTGCGCCCTTTTGATCTGGACCATCACCCCATCCTCGCCTCCCGTCCAAACCAGTAAGCTTTTTAGACGCGTCTTTCCGCGTCGTATGATTATTGATTTGCAATCATCCTACTTTGTAGCCCACATTTTCCAGAAATAATGCGTGAAGTCATCTCTGTCCACGTCGGCCAAGCCGGTGTTCAAATCGGAAATGCCTGTTGTAAGTGTCCCGCCACTTTGACACCCTTTGTTATTTTCGTTTCAACATTCGGCGCGTGCCAGACGCATGCAATTCGCCCCGATTTGACCTTATTAAGTTCTGATTGTTGATTATGTATCTTTCAGGGGAATTGTACACTGTTGAACACGGTCTCAGTGTGATTATCTTTCCTGGGGATTTCCCGTGCTTTTACTCAATTTTTCTTATAGCCTGACGGTCGTCTGGTTGAAGGATCCCCTTCTGCCAACGACGATGGCTTCAGCACGTTCTTTTCGGAGACATCCTCAGGAAAACACGTTCCGCGGTCACTTTACATCGACCTGGAGCCGAATGTGATCGATGAGGTCAGAACGGGCACTTACAGGAGTCTCTTCCACCCGGAGACTCTCGTCACTGGCAAGGAAGATGCCGCCAGCAACTGTGAGTCCTTCATCAGTATCGTTTTGAAATGTGGCTATATTTGGTGTATATTAGACGCCCGTGGTCACTACACTATCGGCAAGGAACAGATCGACGTAGTTATGGACAAGGTTCGCCGTCTTGCAGACAACTGCAATGGTCTGCAAGGCTTCTTCGTCTTCCACTCGTTCGGTGGTGGAACGGGATCTGGTTTTGGTGCTCTTATCTTGGAGCGTTTGTCAACTGATTACGGTAAAAAGTCAAAGCTTGAGTTCAGCGTGTACCCCGCTCCAACAATGGCCAACTCTGTGGTCGAACCTTACAACTCGGTGTTGACGACGCACACTACCCTTGAGCATTCCGATTGCTCATTCATGGTGAGTTTATGTGGTTTTTGTATTACATTCTCTCACCTTGGGTTCAGGTGGACAACGAGGCTATTTACGACATCTGCAAAAAGAACCTCAACATTTCGTCTCCTGGCTTCACGAACCTGAACCGATTGATCGCACAAGTCGTTTCCTCCATAACGGCATCTTTGCGCTTCGATGGCTCGTTGAACGTAGATTTGAACGAGTTCCAGACCAACCTCGTTCCGTGAGTTCAATTGCTGCTAATACCATAAGTTTACACTTAATCCCCCTGTCAGTTTCCCTCGCATTCATTTCCCTCTTGCCACCTTTGCCCCCATCATTTCAGCGGAGAAGGCACACCACGAGCAGAACTCTGTTGCAGACATGACCTTCTCGTGCTTTGAAACGGGTAGCCAGATGGTGAAGTGTGATCCCAGGGAGGGCAAATACAGTAAGAGTCACTCTTAATTGCGGATCCTATTTTACTTATGCGGCTATAGTGGCCTGTGCTCTCCTCTACCGTGGCGATGTCGTACCCAAAGATGTGAACGCAGCTGTCAGTGTTATCAAGACGAGGCGCACGATTCAGTTTGTTGACTGGTGTCCCACCGGTTTCAAACTTGGTATCTGCAATGAGCCACCTGCTCACATTCCTGGTGGCGATCTTGCCAAAGTCTCTCGTAGCATGTGCATGTTGTCAAACACCACTGCCATCTCAACCGCATGGAGTCGTCTCGACCACAAGTTTGACCTTCTGTACTCAAAACGCGCCTTTGTTCACTGGTATGTTGGTGAAGGTATGGAGGAGGGTGAGTTCTCGGAAGCTCGCGAGGACCTTGCTGCCCTCGAAAAAGACTATGAGGAAGTCGGCATCGACTCGGCTGATGTTGAGGAAGCTGGCGAGTACTAGACGTATGTAATCCGCCTTTGGTCGTCGTTTTCGGAAGTCCTTTCCCGCATAATTTCTTTACCATTGCCATTGCCATCACGATTTACGTATACCGTCCATTATATCCCGCTTGTCCTCGAGGTTTTTTACGCACTTTACCTGGAACATGAATTACGAATTTCTTTTATCGGTCTATTCGGATTCAATGAGGGAAGCCTATCAAGCGCCGGAGGGTCCGTGTCGTCTCCAGAATATTTCCAATTTGAGAAATACTTTCCAAGAAATTTTGAACACTTGAAGTAGAAACATTTGGCGCAGTGGCCTCTGTTCCCTCCCGCCACGACAAACCGGTATACCAGTCATCAGCTCTTCTTAACGATTCATCATGCGCGAAGTTATTTCTCTTCATGTTGGTCAGGCTGGTGTTCAGATTGGCAATGCCTGCTGTAAGTTCCCTTTGCGCGTAATAAGGGTCGTCTTAACTTTCGTCCAGGGGAGTTGTACACCCTAGAACACGGCTTGAGCGTCAGTTCGCCACATGTTTCAAGTACACCACTGTCTAACATTTTAATAGCCCGACGGTCGCGTCCTTGATGAAGCTCACAAGACTGACGCAGGGTTCTCCACGTTCTTCTCTGAGACTGGTTCAGGAAAGCACGTCCCTCGTTCTCTTTACATTGATTTGGAACCCGGAGTCGTGGATGAGGTCAAGACTGGTCCTTACAGGTCTCTGTTCCATCCCGAGACCATGATCACGGGCAAGGAGGACGCAGCAAACAATTGTAGGTTGCAGATCAAGTCGCATATCCATCATGGGCAGCTCATGACTTTACGCATTCAGATGCTCGTGGTCATTACACAGTCGGAAAAGAATTGATCGACCCAGTCATGGATAAGATTCGTCGCTTGGCTGACAACTGTTCAGGATTGCAAGGATTCTTCGTGTTCCACTCGTTCGGCGGAGGCACTGGATCCGGTTTCGGTGCCCTTCTCTTGGAACGGCTTTCTACGGATTATGGCAAAAAGTCTAAGCTTGAGTTCTGCGTTTACCCTGCACCTCAATTGTCGAGTTCAATAGTCGAACCCTACAACTCAATCTTGACCACCCATACGACTCTTGAACATTCTGATTGTTCGTTCATGGTCTGTCTACCCATCCATCGTTTGTGCTTTTGTGCTCACTGGGCTGTGTAGGTTGACAACGAGGCTATCTATGATATCTGCAAGAAAAATCTTGGTGTCTCTCAGCCCAGCTTCACCAATCTTAATCGCTTGATTGCTCAAGTAGTCTCGTCGATCACTGCTTCTCTTCGGTTTGATGGTTCGTTGAACGTTGACCTTAACGAGTTCCAAACCAACCTTGTTCCGTGAGCACCATGGCGTTCTCCGTGGCTTAAACAAGTTGTTGAACAGTTACAGCTTCCCTCGTATCCATTTCCCATTGGCAACATATGCCCCACTTCTGTCCGCTGAGAAGGCAACTCACGAACAAAACTCTGTCAGCGAAATGACCTTCTCTTGCTTTGAGACTGGACACCAGATGGTATGATCGCACTGTACTTCGAGTCATAATTTACTCACGTGATCTCAGGTGAAATGTGACCCCAAAGACGGAAAATATAGTATGTTTGTCGTGGCCCTTTCACGCGCCTCTCTAATTTTCGAACAGTGGCCTGCGCTCTACTTTATCGTGGTGATGTCGTACCGAAGGATGTTCAGTCCGCTGTCGCCAGCATCAAAACCAAGCGAACCATCCAGTTCGTCGACTGGTGCCCGACTGGCTTCAAGGTATGTACCCAGTCCTGGGTTTGACAAGCTCGACTGATGAGTCCCCTAGCTGGGCATTTGCAACGAGCCTGCTGCTGCAGTCCCAGGTGGTGACCTTGCCAAGAATACTCGTAGTCTCTGCATGCTTTCAAAGTGGGATTATGTGCTACATGATGTAGACCGTGACTCATTTATTTTCGTATAGCACGACAGCCATCTCTGTCGCTTGGAGTCGGCTAGGTAATCCCTTTCAACACTATTTGCTCGGATGGAGCGTTAACAATGATTTCCAGATTACAAATTTGATCTGATGTACTCCAAGCGCGCATTCGTTCACTGGTATGTTGGTGAGGGTATGGAGGAGGTATGTATATCATTCAACGTGTCCTGGGCTTGTTCACACTTTGTTGCAGGGCGAGTTCTCAGAGGCCCGTGAAGATTTGGCAGCACTGGAGAAGGACTACGAAGAAGTTGGTACCGACTCTGCAGATGTTGAAGAGGAGGGTGAATATTAGATGGTCTATCATTCTGGGAAGAGCGACCACATACCCCCGTTCTTAATCTTTTCTTTTCTTGTTGCACTGTGTCCCTCGCTATCGCGCGTCTTCCTGATATTTTTTCGTCCTTCTACTCGGGACAACCTTCCATCCAAAAGGATCTAACATATCATTATATTTGCTTTTCAGCTAGCATACTTGATAGTACATGAATTTCTACATGGGTGGAACAGAATGCAATCCCCTGTGTGAATCCTTCGAGAAGTGATTTTAGAGCTCATGCATCGTAAGAATCAGGACTGGAAGCCTAAGAGGCTCATTCGGCTAACATCAGGTTCCATATGATACATTGTATGTTTCGAATGCAAGAATTCGATCAGTGCACTACTAACTACGACCACGAGCCCCAGTGCCACTCGTCGTGTGATCCTGTCGATGAAGGTCAACACGCTCCAAGCGCCATCGTGGAGGCATCCTTAGTCTACCATGAGACCAGCACGAGTAATAGCACAAGAACGCCTTGCACCAATGCACATCTGGAAGTGAATCAATGTCAGATGACTCGGGCAATGGGTCATTCGCTGTCGTGCTCTGCGACGCCCCAGGCTGTTGTCTAGGTACACGTCGGGTGTCATTGACTTTCTTGTATTCCGGCAGTTTAACAGCAGCAAGACGCTGTAGGGCACCAATCAGCAAGAATAGAAAGAGGTGTACAAAGAAACATATTACAGTGAATTTACGTCCAGCTGCGACTTCAACCTCCTGTGACTCTTGGCTGGGTTTTGACCTACGGAAGGAAAGGCGCTGTCGCATGAATTGCGAGAATCTATTCCTGTGGCGTGAACGCCCCTCCTCGTGCTGTGCTTGTTTGCGAAATGGGAGACGATTGACGAGGTCCTTGATGCGAGAGCGCCATATGGAGTGCGGTGAATCTCCATTCGCGGATCGGCGGGGTGGATAAGTTCCTTCAACCTAGACATGCACTCAGTCATGCATCGAGTTGATTGAACGCGAGGACTGACATCATCGAAGAACCCGCGAGGGATTCCAGTACGTACTGTTCGCGACTCTAAACGGGGAATGACTTCCTGCGGGAGCAAATTAGGGATGGTACAACAAGACGAGTTTAAACACTAAATACATACAATTGGTATGGATGGACGAGGGCGGCGGCGGTCATCCTGTACGTCGGAAATAGTCAGTGTGCATGATGATGCGTATGGGGGATAAAGGAACCTTTTTGGGCTGTATGTCAGGTTAGCATTGACATTACACGACCAGTGGATGAGTTGCTCACCTGTTTGGACTCCTTATCTGAATCGCTTTGAGGCACTGTCCATACGCGAAGAAGCGTGTCGTCACAACCAGTCGCGACAAGCTGACCATCATCGGAAAAAGCTACGCAGTATACTGCATCAGGATGTTCCAATGGTTGGCCAATAGGTTCGAACGTGGTCAGGTCAAAGAACCGTGTCGTGCTGTCGATTGATGTGCTGGCAACTTTGGTGCCATCGGGAGCAATGGCCAGTGATTGAAAGAGTTCAGTGTGGGCCTCAAACTGTTTGATGATTTCTCCGGTTACAGCATCCGAGATTCGGATGTGGTGAATGCATCCACTGACCAGACGGAGACCATCTGGAGTAAATGCGACATCCACTGCTTGTTCTTCTATCTTGAGGAGTTCTTTTCCATTTGATGTATTCCAAATGATGATATGCTTCCCGGTTCCTGCTGCTAGCCTGCTCCCATCAAAGGAGTATGACACTGACCACCCATTGCTGCCCACCTGGAGTGGTCCAAGGACAATTTTCCCCGTCTTCCTCAGCCAAACACATACCGTTTCGTCATCTGATATACTTGCGAATGTTTTGCTGTCCGGTGCAAAGACGACGCTCGAAACGCACTTCTTGTGTCCCTTGAACGAGACGGACACACATTTTTTCGTTGCCACTTCCCAGACCAGGATGCTTCCTTCCGTCCCTCCGCTCACAATCCAGCACCCATCAAGAGATGCAGCAACCGTCCAGACTCCGTCGTCGTGACCCAACAAGGGCTTCCCAACTTGTTGCCCCTTAACTAGATCCCACAGTCGAAGAGTTTTGTCAGGAGAGGCGGTAACGAGGAGGTGAGTTTCAGGGATGATAGCCACGCCATGTACCCAGTCCTCATGGCCCTCGAATGTCATTTGAGCCTGAGGTTTTTCCTTTTTAGTGGGCGGGGTAGGCGCCTGAAAGGCTACATGGTCTTCGTGAATGCGAGATGCCATCGCGGTGAGAAAGGGTCACATATCTGCCAGTCTCGTGCTAATGATAGACGCGCAGATACCCTGCTGACAGCCTGCCGGTGTGCCGCCCCTGGACAACGCCCACTTAGAAGCGCCTTTGTGAACTGTCGATTGATAGTGCTTTTGACAGTGAGACTTAGGAAGAGTTTCTCAAGCGGTGCCAGTTCCGAAATCTACCTTGTAAACTCCATTTCGTTCAATAGTTGCACAAATCGTCCATCTAATCCATCTAATCTATGTTGATAACAACATCTATGCCACCATTTACTCCCAGCTTCATTGACACACTACGATAACAAGAAAGTCTGAGAACATCGTGGATTTTTAACAGTTGCCGCGCACCTAGACAAGTTTTCAACTAAATA
>QLOO01007175.1:0-12749 GCA_003313855.1 Suillus sp. MG131
CTTAGTAGGCTGTGTGCTGCCCGCAGTAGCGTTCTTTGACTGCAGTTGCATTTTCTGTTTCTGTTTCACAAACGCAACCCCCCTCGCCGAAGCATTTCTCTAAGTGATATCAGGTTGAATTAAACTGAAAAGGAGAAACAACATACAGGTTTGCCCCTCGTACACGGGACCTCGACAACTTCTGGGCTATGCCCACGCAATTCGGTGCCTTCATCACTTCGTCCATACCATTTCAAAATGTTCCGAGCCCGGTCAAGAGGAGATGATAGTGATGTAACGTGTGCGGTGGAGGGGCTGCGGTGGAAAAAGCGACTAAGAAATGTGCTGCCCGGTGCGTTGGGACTTCGTGCAGAGGACTGAGGCCATGGAGGTCAGTAAACAAGACCGAAGTGATTGCGATGACATACATGAGCTGGTGGGATTCAATCAAAAAAAAACCTTGGGGGACGCGATTGACAAGCGGATATTTCTAGATCGGAGGGCGTGCAGCGTTAGCCTAGAGTGGATATGTTGAACAAAATGAACTCTTTGATGAATGAGTCACATACATGAAGTACCAACTTTTTGGGCTGGCAGAGCGAGTTCAGTTGTGCGAATGGAATGACATGGTTGTAAGTTCACCTTTGAATCCAACAGAATGTCGTCGAGGCCAGCTTCTTTAACAATTGCAGCAACATCCCATGAGTACGCGTTTTTGTCCCAGCAACCAGTTGCTAGTAGCTTTCCATCCGCGGAAAACGACACGCAATTCACTTGCTCTACGTGCTGGATGGGCGAACTAATGGGTTGTCCATTTTCGAGGTTCCACAATCGCGCTGTCCAGTCTAACGAAACACTTGCGAGGATGCGGTCATTCGGAGATATTGCAATGCCAAAGACATCATCGGTGTGTTCATCCAGGACCGCAATTTGCTCCCAGTTGGTTGTATTCCATGTCCTGATGGAGTGATCGTATGACCCGGAGATAAGTGTTTTTCCGTCCTTGGCCCAAGCCAGGCAAGTCACATCCCATGTGTGTCCTTTGAGCGTTGCAATAAGCTCGCCTGTCTTTGCGTCCCAGATTTTGACTGGGGGCTCTTCTCTAGACCCACATATACATCCACCAGTTGCAATCAAGGTCATGTCTGAATAGACGACTGCCCACACTTGTCTGTGCCCGGTCTTGATCGGCTCAAGGATTGTCTCTCCGCTTTTGACGTCCATTGCCTTGCAGTCCCATCCCAAGATCCGCTCAACACTCTCCGGCCATCTCGGCTCCAGCAGACAGACCACATTACCCTTGTATGCCCCGTCCATTTTGTGATTACCTTGCCTGTGTCGATGTCCCACAGCCTCACTGCACCATCATCACTCCCGCTAACCACTTTCTTCCCGTCTGGAGACAACGCTATACTCCGCACTTCGTCTTCTCCGTCCCGCCAGTCTTCTCCTATCTGCTTCCCGCTCTCCAAGTTCCACACTCGCAGCGAACCGTCGACCGAACAAGTGATGATCCGCTGTCCGTCGTGCAAGTATATGACGCCCGAAACATACTCAGTGTGTCCTTCAAATTTCTCGTGAGGTGTTATCGCTGTCCCTTTCGTTTCAGTACTGGGTGAAGCCATGATGCAGAATTTCTACAACGGAGTTCAGCGCCATCTCAGCTTTCATCGATCAAATTCCAAAATGATCACTTACGAAGATAACGACGACAGGTGGATAGCAGGACACAATGGGTGTTTCTGTCAAAGTCAGGGCTGAATCCACTGCCTCTTCAAGCTGGTATGTTGTTGTGTATGTTTTATCTTCGTATTCGCTTTACAGCTTATATACAGCATATTGAAGCGCCCAAGCAGCAGCGCAGTGTCACACTTCGTGCGGCCTCAGTTTACGATTAGCTAATTCTCAACGACTAGGGAAATTGAGACGCCCTTCGGTGTGAAGTGTTCCCAACATCAGCGCTCGACAATCGACATGAGGTACTAGACACCGCGATTCTGAACAGACTCACGCTCTGTTTCGCGAGAATTGGTAATGAGCAACTGTAGTAGCCGATCACTAATCGCCACCCCACAGATGAGACGGGGTATTGCTTCCCGTATATCGAGCATGCAGAAACGAGCGATATCCCGCATGTTCAAAGCGACGCTTATCCCACCCTCACGCATCCGCTTTTTCATTGTAGTCGTCGCATATATGGATTCGATTAATTCACGCTTTTCCCCGGGGTCGGTTGTGTGAACGATTTATCTAATGTCAATGGACGGGAAAACGCTTCAAGAATTATGACAGGTGGTAGCTGGAAACATATCAATGTCATGAGTGTTAATTATTAGCTACCGTGATTCGTTGGAACGCAACTACTTCCAGAAGCCGTAGTCAGATTCATAATCCTTTTCGTTGTCGTCGGAATCTTCGTCGTAACCCTTTGCCTCTTCCTTTCGTTCCCGGGCACATTCCCGCTCTTCTTCTGCATCTCTGGCGAGTCGGAGGCCACATGCGTTCCGTATCCCCGCCCGACACATTTGTCGCTCAGCCCCTCAAGCATGAGCTCATGCGGCCCAATGTCACTTTCATCGTCAGCACACACAACGTTATATGAAACACCAACAGCGGCGAGGAGCAGTCGCATACCCCTTATGAGTGACCGTTGATATGCGAGCATGGCCTCTGAGTCAGTTTCAGCAGGTTTTTCCAACAACGCTTCATGAACGTCCATAACTCCTTCCTCGTGTAACTCCACTTTTCCACACTCGATGCGACGCCAATCTTCGCCATAGTTGTCATCGGAGTCACCCCGCCACTGGAGTGTACCAATCCCTAACTAACATCGTGAAAGCCCCAATTATTTAGCAAAAAGACTCTCATGACAATGGCATGATGGGGTATATCAGTCTGTTTGACATGTTCGATTGAAAACCACTCACCCACCTCGAGGATCGTGATCACTAATAGGTGTGTACTATCCCAGGAGGGTTCGTTGGTAAGTGGTGTTTGTTTGTCATCAACCCAATCAATGAGAGTCTGACAAGGAAATCTTCCGCGCTAGCACGATTTCCGGACAGCATCATAAGACCTTCGTCAAAGAAAGCACCATAAACCTTGTCTATGACCTTTGCAGTACCACTGAGGTGTAGGACGTGGGCAACCGCAGAGTGGAGCGCAATGAGCGTGGGGTTGGGAAGCGGAATGCCAGTTTGAGAGTGATCCTGGAATTGGACTTCTGTGAAATTCTCCATACCCAAAGGGACATGATGGAACCAGTGCACCGCATATTTGTGCAAGACATCCTTTCGAGGGTCTAAGTATCTGATTTCATGACAAAAACCCAACCATACTGTGGGGTGTAGGCACCACGTGTAGGTGTTGAATCCATGATGCATTGTTATATCAAGTAATATTCCATTCTCTGGGTTATCGACGATATCAGCCAGGTCGTGCATGATCTTCTCAGGGAGCTTGGTATAATGCTTAATAATGTCAATCGTTCCCGCGGCGAGCTGTAGAAAAAAATCAACTGGGCGGGTACAGCAACTTGACAGTTGAAGAACATACGTTGTTTCCGGAATGCTCGTAAACAACGGATTTTCGGAGGATGTGAGTAGCTTCGAGGCACCCCTCACGACCCTGAGTACCGGGGGGAAATGGACCCTTGAGCGTATTCAAAGTTCCGGTGACCGCACACTTATCGTCTCGTTCGCTGATCTAGATGGTCTTTGAATGAAGATCCTGCACAGAAGGCGGGACGCTACAGCATACCAAATTCCGGAATTTGGACCCTCGCGAAGTTGCGGAAACAGTGTCAGCAACAATTTTGGAAACACGGAGAGTGGGAGTGGAGACCTCCGATTGTAGAGAGTGGGCAGCTCTACAGACTATTTGGGTGTCCTACCTTGAGTAACAGCTTGCGAACAAAGAAGACAACACACAAGGCCAAAGGAAGAACAACAACCAATCTTGCGCCAACTTTGCTAGCTCGGAGGCAGAGGAGTTATTCGCTTTTCCCTTTTGATAGGCCGCAATGATGGCAGTCGCTGCGTAGCGCACACCGTTTGACAAACCAGCTTTCTCCGGGCCCTCCATCATTGCGTCCAGCAGATCAGATGTCCTGACCCCGTGTGGGTTAACTGAGGTTATCGTAGATTCCATTTCTAAAAGAACGGCCTTTGCACGACGCTTCAACTCGTTCGTCTCTGACCCAGTGTCGCTCATCAGGGTAAGAAGATTGCTTTTGAACGCATGATCATCTAATAGAGTCAGGGTAGTCGCGCTGTATGTATCATCATCGAGGGACATGTGAGATAGAAGTCAAACGGAAGTTGTGTACAAGAAGACGGAACGACTGTCTTCCCTCTATATGATAGTATGGTCTGGCAAGGGGCGTGTGCACATATTTGTGCTTACATAATTCGGTCTATATAGTGGTGCCTGAGTACTTGAGTAGGGAAATTGTCTAGTTACCGACCTGTAAGGCTGTACTAGTTGACAACAACTAGTCTCCAAACTTTGCTTACTGGTGGCTTACTTGAAATCCTCATGGCGTCAGAAACTGGTCTTCCCCCACTTTCCTCGAAAGGCGTCTTCTCAGTCTCGTCCTCATGTGTTATAAATGCACCTCGCGAAGTAGTGTGGGAAGTATTGATGGACTGGAAGTCATACAAAGAATGGTAAATGCTGCGCGCTTGACGATGACTTTCTTGTCTAACTATCACCCAATCGGCTCGGGAATTTAGGAACCCGTTCGTGTAAGCTATTCCATAATCTTTGCATGCGAGTTGATGAGAGTAACTTCAAAAGGCGAGACCAGCGCATTACAGATGCACGGAAGAATCATCTGCCCGACGAGACTCCACGTGAAGGGTGTTACCTTTATATCCACCCGGTGCACATTCCTCCGTCGTTTGACAACAAGTGGTTACCAAGCTCCGCGTTCGAACGGATTACCGTGTTGGATCATGAAAATTATCGTACAGCATGGGTGAACATTGAAATGCCACACTGGTTACTCACCGCGGAACGGTGGCAGGCGCTCGTAGTAGTCGAGGGAGGCAAAACACGTTATGAGACGATTGAGGTATTTGGTGGCCTCCTCGCGTATCTGATCAGGGCTTTTGTCGGGAATGGACTCAAGAAGGGATTTGTCGCCATGGCTGAAAAGCTTAAAAGCAGAGCAGAAGAAAGGTACGAGGGGCGCACCTGATTGCATATTGTTAGTTCTAGGTTCAAATCAGTTTCTTGCCTGATCCGAAACAAACCTCTCATATCTATGAAATAGGTTTCACCGTATCACCGCGGACGCGAAAGGATGAATCAAATTATGGTTAGACGTGACTGGGCCTGTGATCAATCACGGTGAACAGCTTGCAAGCTGTGCCATGCACGCGATGGCATAGGACTATTAAGGAGAATATTTGGCTGGCAAAGAGCTGGCAATCATCCGAATTCTCGGCGCCTGCCGGTACACAGTCCGCGCGACACCATACAACATCCAGTTCTCGAGCTTGTTTCAGTTGCTAGCTATGTAGTAGTTAAGGTCTTAAACTATCCATTTTCCATCGGAGGATTGATCATAATTAATTGAATGGATCCATCCTTTCACAAAAATGAATCGGGTTTATAAATGAAATTGACGTTGACTAATCCGAGACAGGTTGAACCGCTTCTGGAAAACATTCTAGACCACAATTCATGCCGTCATATATAATCAGAGACAACCCTCGTACACAACTTTCCACCCTTTCTAGATTACCATCACTATCTAGACCGACCCACTCTAGATTTCCATGATGTCCCCATTATACAATACAGGATACCCTGTGAACGATCTCTTATTCAACCCATCCCATCCAGTCACGACCCCTGTTTATTCCCCTCCTTATGATGTGCGTGGCAGACAGCAACATTTCATCGAAACCGCGCAGCAGAGGAAGGAGCGGATCGAGTTTCTGAAAAAAAGAGAATGGGCGCGTCGCGTTGCTG
This sequence comes from Suillus sp. MG131, assembly GCA_003313855.1. Classification (NCBI taxonomy): domain Eukaryota; kingdom Fungi; phylum Basidiomycota; class Agaricomycetes; order Boletales; family Suillaceae; genus Suillus; species Suillus sp. MG131. The sequence continues at coordinate 5,959 of QLOO01007175.1, forward strand.
AGTGGATTCGAGCCACCAGTGCACGGCAGGATGTGGTTAGTCATAATCACTGCAAATTATCACGAATTATGTCACTAACGCAATTTTCAGATGACCTTTGGCTGCTCTGGTAGTCTTGCAGCATCATCACCGATGCCAGATAACAGCAGTGTCACCCGTTCGACTGCTTCTGTGTCATCCCTCTCTCTATCATTAAATGAGGAAGAAGAAGAACCCTACGTCATTTATAGTTCATCTCCGTCATCGTCTATGTCGTCCTTATCCGACGACTTGTCTGTCTCCTCGGTCTCCACCTCGCACCAGTCAAATAACATCCACCCACTATCAAGCTCAAGCTCCGTACCCCTTCCCCTTCCCTCCAAGCGCAGCCACCGTCGTCGTAGGAGCAGCGCGAGTCTCATGACTCCACGTCGACGACCTTCATTGTCCAGTATTTACGAAGTTCCGGAGGAAGACTGATTCGCATCCGAATAGTTGGAATTATCGAAACGAAGTGTTTAAGCTGGGATCAAACCGGTTTTGGTCCAACCAGTGCCACGTATCCCTTCTCAGGGTTTTTGTGGTGTTATGACGATCTTGTTGCCCTCTGCACCATTACACGTTGTCGTTCTTCAACGACATTCATGATCATTTTGCGGACATGCTGACCGCTCTCTATACCTTTGCAAGCATACCCCCCCCCCTCTCTCCGTCGCCAATATGGACGTTCAAAAATTTTGTACATTACGTGTAATTGTATTACATTAGCGTTTTAGTATTTTTTCCAGCTCAACGTAAAGTGAAAAAATGAAAGGCTTCGTGTCTGCCCATTAAGGACTGATCTCACTTGAAATTGACAACGGTGCGAGACCCAGGCAGATGCCAAGGTGTCACCGCGGAATTAATCCGCTGCATGAGCACAACTGGTATCTCGCGCCTCAGGATGGATCCAGGAGCGTGGATCAAGAGAGCTGTTTTTTCGCAGCGTGCCTTGGTTACCATCGGCGCATTCATGTTAATGAATCAATCTGCTACAAAAATACGGTGTACAACAATAAGCCCAGGATGTCCGTTAACGGTCCTTGATGTGGATTTAATACCACCTGTGGGGCATGTTTTTTTTTTTTCAATTTGCAAGGGCACAGCATACTCCTCAGGCACGGACTTTTGTAAAAAAAAATTCAACGGACTCGTGAAAACGCAACGGCTAGACTAGATCAAGTATCGTCAAAGTTTACTGGATTGATATCGGTGAAATAGTGCGGGAGATGCTGAACTACTTCATGGATGCGTTGGTATCACGAGTCTATGGCGGGATGTATTGATGTTGGAAGGGGAGCGCAGGTCTCTGACCTGCACAGCAGGCACAATGCCCTGAGGCTTGGCAGTTGGCGGTTCCCCTCAGCATGACATTGATCGTGCGGTGAGCGATGCGGCCGTTATCGATGACCATAAAAACGCGTAAGCGCTCAATTGTAGCTCTGTCTCCCCCGCATTGAGGAGGATCTGTTGCTCGAAAAATACTTCGAGCATATAGTGCACCTTCTCTGCGCAATATCCCCCCTGAGAACATCCTGCTTCTTCAATGAAATAGATAGTGCGCTGAGTAGATTCACAATTCAATGCAAATCGTATGAATAGACAAAAAAATACATTTCTTGTACCCAAGAGCACATCGGACATTATGATCACTTGCGTTAAATACTGGCGGGAAATGGGGGATGGCACCATCGATAACACAACTAAGTGCGAGCGTGCGCAGCATCCGGTTCTTTGACGCTCAGGCCTACGGTAATTAAAAGTCAGTGACAACTGTGCAACTCGAATCTTATCACGCACCCATCTCTGCGTCTCGATCTGTCCTATATTTACTGAACATTGTTTCTTTAGTATTATCGAGCGATGACAACACATCCTCTGCCCGGTCGCGGAAAGACAACACGGAACGTGTAGACTTGACGCGTTCTCGGAAGATAAGGCCAATTAGAATGTTGAGACAGCCAATGGAAAAGAGGAAGAAACCAGAGACGAGGGGGAAGACTTGGACGAAGTGAGAAAGAACAGAAGCTCCGATCCTTTTGATGTATTGGTGAGTTGTTAAGAAACCAATTAAGGGGGCTTATCGACTTACAGACATTGCATCACTCCCAGAGCACCTACTCCAAAGTTGCTCCCGAGAACGGGGAAGTAGTGATCAAAGAATGCGATGGGCCAGCCTTGAGAGGTTGAGATGATGTATACTCATACATTGTTGCCAACATCATACCAAGTTCCGAAAAAATCAAGACGACAGTTTGTGCAATGATCAATAAACGATTTAATACTGCCCAAAACACGCCACCTGGCTGATTAGGAACTGTACTATTTCTAGCCAGAAGATTGAGCACATTCACGGTGACACATACCTCAAAAACTCACTGGATGTAGGCATAGTTGGTCGTGAAGTTTGAGTTGCTCCCACCACTGGTAAATACATTGACTGCCTCGATGTCATCAACCATCACCAGGATGCTGCTGGAGAAAACTAAAAGAAGGGCGATAATGCTAATAGCGCGGACAGTATTGAGACTGATGAAGACATCTGACGACCATCACCCTGTCAACTCGCACGTACACTCCTGGATGACAGCAACTCACAAGCTTTGGCGGGTAGCATCGCGGGGAAATGTAGATGCAACAGAAGACCAAAGTGATACTATACCGACAATCGCTAGAGGATACTTAAAGGCTACAAAGGCAGAAGATGACCAGCAACAGAGAAAGAAAAAAAGGGAACGATGATGCCTCCACTAGCAACAGTGGACAGAAGGACTTCCGGCGCGGGGTGAATTGAAGACTTCCGCATACCACCGGCCTGCTTTTCATGAAATCCGAGTACAAGGGAGCGTATGATTTGGAGAATAAAGAGCCATTGTCCTCGCAAAGGTCCCCGTCGCTGTGGACACCGTGTGGGTACAAGTTTCCAGCGTCTACACCAAAGCTGTGATGAAAGTATAACATTTGCTAAATAAAGCAAGTCACATAGATTGAAGCGAATATCGATGAGAGCCATGGCCAATTCTGGACGCCATGAAGGGATTTCAAGCCTTGAGCTGGTAGGAGTATTATGTAGTAGCAAGTACTTGAAAGCTCAGACTCGTAGACTGAATTATGTAAGCACGAAACATTGTCTCTTGACTTCTATGTCTCTCGATGATGATACATCCAGCGTGAGCACCTTGACCCTATCAGATGATCATGCGTTCAGAAGCGATCTCACCATGATGAGCGACACTGGGCCGGGGACGAACGATGAGTTGAAGCGTCGTGCAAAGGATGTTCTTTCGGAAATGGGATCTAAAATAACCTCAGTGCACGGGGTCGGTACAACTGATCTATTGGACGCAATAATGGAGGGCCCGGAGAAGGCTGGTTTGTCAAGGGGTGTGCACTACGCAGCGGCTGCCATCATAGCGGCCTATCAAAAGGGAAAAGCGAACAACTCCTCTGCCTCCGAGTTAACGAAGTTGGCGCAAGATTGGTTGTTGTTCTTCCTTTGGCCTTGTATGTTGTCATCTTTGTTTGCAAGCTGTTACTCAAGGTAGGACACCAAAAAAGTCTGTAGAGGCGCCCGCTCTCCACAATCGGAGGTCTCCACACCCATTCTCTGTGTTTCCGAAATCATTGCTGACACTTTTCCCGCAACGTCGCGAGGGTCCAAATTCCGGAATTTGACATGCTGTAGCGTCCCGCCTTCTTTTCAGGATGTTCATTCAAAAACCATCTAGATCAGCGAACGAGACGGCGACAAGTGTATGGTCACCGGAGCTTTCAATACGCTCAAGGGTCCGTGTCCCCTCGATACTGAGGAAGAGTACCTCGAAGCTGCTAACATCCTCCGAAGGTCCACTGTTTACGAACATTCCGGAAACAACGTATGTTCCTCATACTGTCAAGTTGTTGTACCCGTCCAGCTGATTTTTCTGCAGCTCGCCGTGGGAACGATCGACATTATTAAGCATTATACCAAGCTCCCTGAGAAGATTATGCGCAACCTGGCTGGTATCATCGATAACCCAGAGAATGGAATGTTGCTTGATTCATATATGCATCGTGGATTCGATACCTATACATGGTGCATACACCCCACGGTATGGTTGGGTTTTGTCGTGAAATTTCAGATACTTACACCCTTGAAAGGATGTCTTAAACAAGTATACAGTGCACTGGTTCCATCGTGTCCCTTCGCGCAGGGGGATTTTCACAGAAGTCCAATTCCAGGATCACTCTCAAACTGGCATTCCACTTCCGAACTCTACGTTCATTGCGCTCCACTCTGCGGTTGCCCACGTCCTACACCTCAGTGGTACTGCAAAGGTCGTAGACAAGGTTTATGATGCTTTCTTTGATGAAGGTCCTACGATGCTGTCCGGAAATCGTGCTAGCGCGGAAGATTTCCTTGTCAGACTCTCGTTGATTGGGTTGACGACAAACAAACACCAATTACCAACGAACCCTCTTAGGATACACGCCCATCAGTGAGATCGATCCTCCTCAGGGCGGGTGAGTGATTTCAATCAAACGCGTCAACCAGACTGATATATTATCATGCCACTATTATGAGAGTCTTTGCTAAGGAATATTTGAGGTGTTCGCTATGTGAGCTAGGGATTAGTACACGCCAGTCTGGTGACGTTGCGATCCTAATGTCCCTCACCCTGTGTTTGTGAGGGGCCCAAGTGTTGTAGATTGAATTTTTTTCACTGATTAACAATAGTGAACGATGAACGAATATTCATTGGTCGACTCAACTGATGTGGCTCAGGCACTACGTGTAATACGTACCTCGTCGGCTCATTGAGCAAACAAAAGATCATACTAGTAGGCGTCATGGATGGAGATATCGTAAACGAGTAGGTAAATCAATCGCATGCTGAACTTTCCGACCCATGGATTGACGATACGTTTGTAGGTTCCCTATATTAGTAGGGAATCCCTAGCACCCTGATCATTTGAGTGGTCACAGTGATTGTGATTCTTCTGAAAAAACACTTACGGTTGAGAAATAGCCTTGTACTCAACACGACACAGCGGGGGATTCGACATTTTGCCACCAGTGAAATTACATTTCAAAATGCAATCTAGAGCATTCCAGAGTCTTCCAGGTTAGGTCTAGATTTGCTTTTGATCGAGATTTTGCAAGAAGTAAAATGTTCAAACCTCCGACGTGTGACTAACTATCAATCCATATTAATATTATCAAGCCACTGAAAGGATAGAATGCCTACATACATCACATCAATCTCGATGCATGTAGACGGGGTGTACATTACATTGTACATTTGAGACTGCTACTTTCTGAATCCAAACCTGGTTTACGCAGCATCTCGTCAGTTACTACTGTTCACTCTACTAGAGAGTCTGTAACAATTCAGTTCTTAGGCACACATGTAAGCACACCGTCCCATCCTAAGGTACGTCAATAGACGCCACAAAGGGCCTGCGGGGTATACGGTTTGTTATATACAAAGGCTATGAGGTAGCGGGGGGCAGTGGCGGAACTTCAGGAATTTCCGCCTGTCGTGGTCGTTGAGATCTTCGCTGCTGTCTATCAGCTTGTGCGCGTTCGCGTTCGGCTTGCACAGTTGTCATCATTTCAAGCTGCTGAGCAATGAACTCTTGTGTGTTTGGTCTGTGTGCCTCAGTCAGGATTGATACCCACAGGGACATGTAATACATACCTCATGCGAAGGATTCTCATAATAGTTTCACCGTTTGAGACTTCCTTCTCCTCTTTCTTTACCTTCTTGCGCTCCTTGATGGTCCCCAGATTCCGCTGGTTATAGACGCTCTTCACGCGCTTCTTGACAGGAACAGCTTCACGCAAGCTTTGCTGCATGGCACGCACACACTCTTCCATAAGAGTATCCCTGTAAGAAAAATGAAGTGTCGTTATCAGTGCATGAAACAAGATTGCGTACGTATGCCAGTCATAGTACAAGCGAATGGAGACAACATCCCGGTATTTCTGGTTCTGTAGCTTTTCCAGTGGAACGCCTTCGCCTTCCGCATAGAAATAGTCACGGAGGAACTAGATTAAATCCATAAGGAATGCATGCGCATAAAAAGATTACACGCACCTTCAACCACTTGAACACAATGTCTACCTCCTTGTCACTGAGTGGTTTCATGTCACTTGAGAGCTTGGACAACGGCGGTATGAGCAGACCCTCTATTATGACTAGGATCTCCTTCCACACCCTCATGATAACCATATCTTTTGCAGTCTCGCTAAGATAGGTGTTGAGAATATGAAGGTTGGCGTCGAAATAATCAAACAGAGGAACAATGGCGCGTTCGATCTCCACATCAGTGAGTTCCTCGGGCCGAACGCGAGATTTCTCGTTGTGAGGAAGAGGTATCTGCACCTCACTGGCATTGGAGCCTAGTGCTGAGCGATAGAGCGCCGTAACATTCCCGAGTGCCCTATTGTAATCCAGCCCCAGAGATCCAGCTTTGATCAAGGTTTTGAGGATAGGTCGGGATAGTGACTGTCGTATATATGGTGACATCTAGCAGCAAATGAGGCCCAGAATAAAAGACCAAGTATCGTATTCGACGGCTTACTTTGTCAATGAATATCCGCATCATGTCTCCTTCACTCCGCTTCAGGAATCGGAAAGCCCGGCCGAAGTAGAACTGGACGTCATCCTTTTCCCCTTCCATACTAATTCGAAGAAGTATTCTCCCTTGGTGGCCATGGTTGCTGTTCTCAAGGTTCAGCCATACATCATGGGTCAAGAAATCGCCAAATTCCTTGGGGTTGAGGCATA
>QLOO01007180.1:0-11848 GCA_003313855.1 Suillus sp. MG131
CCCACACCCTGACCCACAAGCAAGCAATCACATGAAAACACATAAACATTGGGACACTTTTTTGAGCCACTACTAGATGTACCCAAGTGTTCATGCATTTTTGACAGTTTCATGTATTGCTCTTGATCCACAACACAAAACACATATCAGATAGTTATTGGTAGATAGAATACCATATCAATAATATGGCCCAAATTTTTATATACAAAAAAGTTGATCAGTCGTGTTACTATAGCATGACTGAGCACCTTTAGTCTATCTCACCTAGTGTTTGTGCATTTGTCACACTGTGTCACAGGTTGCTGACGTTGGCGATTGGAAGTCTGCTGCACATATGCAGAGTTCAAGTTAATTTTGTGCCGTGAAAAATCTGTTGCAGCATGGTGGAATTTTAAATTGATGTCATGTCTTGTGGTAGATTGTCATGCCAGATAACATATCCTTCACCTGTGCATTGGTAGTCTAACAAATCAACCTCAGATGTTGTCATTTTAGCTAGATATCTGTCAGAACCAATGTTCTAAGCACTTCCAAAGTCAAAATTGGTGTGAGTTTGCCCTCCTGATGCTGATCAGTGTGCCAGATTGTCTCCAAATGGTATATATTGTATCATAACACTTGCACAACACAATCATTCAAAAAATAAAAGACATGGAAGCATTTATTGACAATGCAGGACCATTTAATTACTATAGACCAAAATGATTTGTGATGATTTGCATGTGCTAGTTCAAAAATACGAACACTAGGTGAGCACAAACTCATGGATACATCTAGTATAAGTCCTGACCACATTCCTCATTACCCATTTTGGACCCGCCCTTATCTACATTGGGTATACTCACATTGTTGTCCCTACTATGTCCATCCAGTCCTGCCTAACCCCACTGGTGTATAGTAGCCTTATTTTCATGTTACTGATTGAGCTGCAGGCACTATTAGAGCCTGGACAGCTGCATTTATTTCGCAGTTTGTTTCACCAGTTTGTTTCTGTATGTGGTGTGGCAAAGTGTTACAACCTGTGACTCATGTATGACTCAATCAGCATCCAACCCCTTGCCAAATCATGGTGAAACAGAAGAGTACAGCATTCACAAACACTGGCAGTGCAAGCTCAGCTCACTGGACTGATGAAGAGACCACCCAACTTATTTAATATCTCACACTTCATTGCACTGAAGGTGGAGATGGTATCAACTTCAAACAGGCAACCTTTACCACTGCAGTGGCTCATTTGTTGGAGCTGTTGGAAGGCATTCCAAAGGAGAATCATGTTGCTGGGAACAAAAGGGACTGGCAATCTTGCAAGAACAAATGGATCATGGTGTGTACATTATTATTTTGTAAGTTGATTAATTGAAAATTTGACTACTGCAGTGTAAAAAAAACATGCCACCATCATTGAAATCAAATCGCAATCTGGATTTTTGTGGGACAAGGAACTTGGCACAAATATTGGCCCTGCTGATGCTGTGCGGTGGACTGCATTTGCAAATGCACATCCTGATACAAAGCCCTTTCACAACAAAGGCTGGAAGCATTTTGACAACATGGATGATCTCTTGCATGCACAGATCACACATGGCACCAACACTTTTCATGTAGGCCAGGACACCTTCAAATCACAACAAGCTCCTGCCAACAACATCAGTGACAAAGGTCTTGGTGTTGCTGTTGAGCATGGGCCAGCGGTACTGGAACCTGTGATAAGAGACTTGGGAGTTGAAGAAGATGATGAGAGTAGGATAGTTGCAGGAAGAGAGCAGGATGAAGATAAAGAAGACATCATTCCTTGGGATGCAACTCCTCCTCCTCCTCCTCCTCCTCCTTTGAAGTGAAAATTCACAGCTGCATCTTTGGCTCTGTCTCTTACTAAGTCTTGTTCTTCTAGACCACCATCAAAATGCCAACATGTTGGCGGGTCAGCCACTGCACTCTATGCAATAAATGATCAATTTTCTGAGTTCACTGATGTCTTTCGTTCAGCATCACAGTTGGAAAAATCTGCTATTGCTTTATCCCCTCAGCACAAGCAGGCAGCAATGTGATGTGCACAACTTCTAGAAACACATCTTGATGATGATAGCATGGCTGCGCTTATCAAAGCTTTTCAAATGGATGTCAGCACTGCTGACACATACATGGTCATGTCTGATGATGGGCCAAGGAAGTCATTTGTTGACCACAAGATCAAATTTATCAACAAGCAGAGTCTCTAGATAGTATTATATTTTTGTGTGCTCATCCTGTCATGTCCTGATGAGCACAACACACTCTATGATAATCTCTGTCTTCTGTTGCCTTTTCCTTTCAGCATGGTCTGCTGGTCCTTCAGCAAGATCACCCCTTGACTCACCTGGATCAGGATCAATGAGATCCTTGACAGTGAATTCTTCTATTTCCTGTTACAATAACATTGGTCCCCTATCTTTTTTCTCTACTCTTGGACTTACAGCTGTGTTGCCTTGTAGTTATATCTCTGCTTCGGCATTTCCCATCTATGACATCATACTTTCTAGAAAGTTCTATCTTCTTATCTATGACATCATTATACTATATTTGTTATCACTTACGTGTCCTTTTCTTGATTTCCTTTTACAGCAGTCTTATCTCTGACAAGTCTGCCCTTAACTTCATTCTCATTCACTATATATACTCCTCATGTAACATCTTAGTTCCTTACTTTAATCTACTTGGTTTAACTTGAAACCTGATCCCTTCTCTTGGGCTTCACAACCCTTGAGTCTTATACTTGACTTCTACCTTAGAGCATTCCTCTTTGGTAGTCTGAACTCAAGTCTGAACCTCTCTTGTTTGAGAGTAGAACATCCTTGACAACTTGATCACTCTCTTTTGAGCTCTTGTCATTCAATCTATTCAAGTCATAACATTTCCTTTGGATCAAAAATTTGGATGAAGTTATGGACAGCACAAAGTGCAGGGGGAATTCAGGCCTGTGTCAACATGCTATACTCTGGTGGATGTACAAGTATCACAAACCATCTCTTGAGAACACTGAATATCTGCTTGATCATGTTTCAAGCTTGAGCATGCTGAAGATTGTATATTTCTTTGGCATTTTGTGGCCTGCCTTGCATGAGAAGAGAAGATCAAAGTGAAATATTGCTCACTGAACTGCAGCTCAACCCCACTCAGCCAAGTGATACCAAACACTTCGGTACAGAATGAGAAGTGAATCACAGATTCCAAACTCAGCATCTGCAAAGTAGTATCTTCCTCATGGAATGCATAGGTCAGTGAGATGGGCATTATTGTAGAGTGTTGAGTCTGAGGTGGATCCATCCCAACCACTGAGAAGATACTGGAACCAAAGATCAAATGAACAACATGCAAGACAATTTTGGCTGGTGAAACCTTTCCAGTTTCATGCAAGCTGGCTTTCTTCCACTGATGGACAATATGCAATGTGTGTACCATCCATAGCTCCAAGTGCCCCTTTGAAGTGTGAAAAGAGTTTTGGATTCCCTGATATCTCCACTGGAATAGGCATGTCCTCCCATGGAAAAAATACAAATTCATTGTAGAAGGGTGCCAAAGACAAAACAAGCAGTACTCTCTTGAAATATCTGATGTGGTATGTGAGACAATGTATATCTTGCAATAGTGTGAATATACTTCTGCATGGTTGTGTGGGAGTGCTGAAAACATTCTGCAACATGACAGCTCAAAAGCCCTGTCACACATGTATAGAGAAATATAGCAACTTGTTCATTAAGCAGAATATATTTTGAATCACACAGCCCACAAGTCTGAAGCTCATGTAGAAGTACATGGAAGACATGTTTTCTCATTCTGAGCTCAGTTTTGATCTGGTCAGGGTGTCCATTGATAAGTTCTTGCACTCATGTATGCCCAGTAAGGACTGAGGTATGGTAGGGCTGCTTGTCCAGAAATGGAGTCATATATGCGATTATAATGCCCATAATAAGTTGAGAAATCATTGCGGTGTGGGAAACACAACTCAGCTGAGTGTGCAGCTGATATAAAATAATAAATGTGTTAGGGCAAGTTGTGGTGTGCGATAGGCTCGACCCTTAGGGGAAGCAAGGTGAGCAGTATCCATGAGTGCTATCAACTCTGGGCTACGTGCAAGGTGCGAGAATGAGGCGCTATAGGCATGTGAATGAGGTGACAGGCACGGGAAATGAGGTGCTATAGGCATGCGGAGCGTGAGAGAGTAGACAGTATGTACAACTTGAACAGATGGGCGAGATTCAGATCAATAGCTTCATAGTTGGATGGTAGATAGATACTGGTGAAGGTAAAGTCTCAAGGTATGGTAAAAGTGTAAAAGTCAAAGTGTAGTGCTACCTATGTCTAAGTAAAAACATATGTAAGTGTGCTCCCAGGGTGTGGAACCAAATAGGTAGTGCTAGGGTGATGTAAAGTAAGGGTCCATGTTGAATTAATCATGGTATGATGATAAAATAAATGATAAAAGGGGAAATGTGCACCTGGGAACTTGGTTGGACATGGGAATAGACACTCAGAGGTCAGGCGCCTTAGGGCGCTTAGGCGTGGGAAAGCGTGCATGCATTGCACCAGTGTCACGCAAGTGTCGCCTCTATTGCACGTGCGTCACCTTGCATGCACACTGCTAGTAAGTTTGTCATGACTCATAAAAAGTGCCTTTGTGAGGCTATGCAGGATCAAGTCTCTACAGCAGCTGCCATCTGCAGCATGTGGAAACGCTGGATACCATGCATTTCAGCCTTGGTGTGATATCATAGTATATGTGTGATACATTGAGCTTGTCACAGTTTTTTGTACATATTGTTGCAAATAAAATAAACTACAAAACAAACTGTGAAATAAATGCAGCTGTCCAGACTCTTACATATATTCCCACATGCTGCAGTTACTTGCAGGCATTTTACATACATATCTCCAGACCTGAGATTATTGCCTAGCATCCCAGATTTCTATGTAGCTAGTTATATACTGTGCAGACTCATACTTTTACTCTACCAACTCATAGGTGGTAGGAGATGCCTATCATCAGGTCACTAGATATTTCCTTGTACTTTGTTGAACTTGGATTTGTCTTTTCACTTGTTTCTTGGACCTGTGGTTAGAAGGCCTTAGTCTCAACCTGTGGTCATTATCACCTGCTCATCCCAACTTGTTCTCTTTGTTTTCCTGTAGTTTTCCTTTGTTTTCCCTTTATATCTGAACCTGTCTGTTATGTACCCATTCCCTTTCCTTGACCAGCCAAGGTTTCCCATGCTTTGATCAATGCTTTCTACCTTCAGCTTTTCAGGCTTTCACTTTGGCTTCTTCACATTTGCTGTCCAATGACTTATCTTAGTAGCAGACCCCTTTAGGGTCAAACACTCTTGCCTCACAAGTAGAGCACCTAGGCAGACTCAGACCCATATAGAAAGAAGGTGGTTGGTATAGTCTCACCAGACATAGCCTCTACCAAGTCTCATTATATGATCACTACACCACAATTTCCAAATGAAGCCAAAGGTATCAAGCAGGTCTTAAGTGAATGGGGTCTCTATCAGCAGCAGTCTCATGGAAAGTGTGGCACAAAGTGTAATATTAATGCAACAGTTTGTTGCAACAAATATATACTCAAGCTCCAGCCCAATTTTCAGCAACAAAAGTCATACATTCAGGAAATCATCAAAAACTCTGGTCATCTCTGCATCTTCTTTCAAAAGTTCTACTGTGAACTCAATTTCATTGAATATTTCTGGGGGAAGGTCAAAAAATATCTCCAAGACAACTGCAATGGCACTTTTGAGATCCTGAAGAAGAACATGCCCTTAGCAATGCAGTCTATACAGCTCAGTACCATTTGACTATGGGAACATTGCATGCACTGCTAGATGTCTGATGGAGGCATATTGGATGTCTGAGCACAAAGGATGCCCAGTTTCAGGTTAAGCAATTCAGCTCTACAAAATACAAGTCTCACAGGCATATTCTGGAGACATTGGCTCACATTTTTGATTGATGAGGAGTCATAGTACTTTAGGTGGCCAAATCATCCCTTTTGTTTTTAAAAAACTTGCTCAGATTTGATTCAATCAAAAATTCCTCTTGTAGCTTTACTCTACTCATCAAAAGGATCATTTTTACAAGAGGAAATAAAAATCTGATTTATTTTCAAGGGGATGTTACGACTTGGATAGTTCTTCTCATGCAAGCCCAATAAAGGGGTTCTGTTGTGGAGGTTCTAGACAATACTTGGATAGAACCAAAGTAAAGTCTTCAATCAAGGGTTCTGGCTAGCCTTCCTCAGAAGCTAGAGTCAAGAATTCAATGGCTCCCTCAGGAGATCAGGTATCAGGTATGAAACCGAGTAGATTCAAGTTAGAGAATATGGTACAACAAAGTAAGGTTTATATATGTATGAGAATGGTGCACAGACCAAGAGAAGATTGTTAAGTAAATACTAGAAAAGGTAACTGGGCAAAGGGGAAATGATGTCAGAGATAAGGAGCGCAGCTCCACAGTGATGATGGGAAAATAGAAGTACAATGGGGATCAAGAAGAGAGACAGCAATCAGGAAGTCAGTCCATGAGGCAAGGGTGAGGACGGCAATCAAAGGAGGCAGTGTCTGTGGGAAAATAAGTAGGGCTGCTGTAACAGGGGGTGAGAACATTGTTCAAAAGTAGTGGTGGCTAAGTGACACGCACCATAGCTCACAGCTCCAGCCTATTGTGAGCTGATCTTTGTCATAAAAGCAAGTATATATGCTATGCTTATTATATATAAACAAGTTGGATCATAGATGCAATGGTAAGATACTGAAAAACATCAAAAATGTCAAAAGTGCAATTTTGTATGTGTTGTTCCTGTAGATGGATCCTGTGTGTCCCAGGCTGAATATATGATATATCTACTCTAAATATCATAACAGCAGTGACCTGCCAGTCCCTAACTCTCCTTCCCATGGTAAGTGGGTAGTTAGCAGCAAACATCTTTTTCTCTACCAAAATCACAGTAAAGAGTCACATGTTCTTATACACATATTGTCAGGAACCATGCTTGAGGGTCAAATCCAAAGGGCTTGGCCTCTGCTCATGCGCTGTGCCCCTTACCCAAGTATGTGCCCTTCATTTCAGAAGGAAGTTTGGAGGACATCCAACAAAGTTTGGTGGACTTCAAAGGTGAAGACTACTCTAGTGGAGTGTCTGGTGGACTTCCAGACAAGCATGGGAAAATCCAGTGAACATGTAACTGGAGCATGAGAACACATCCAGATCCATATCCAGACTGCAGGAATTCATCCGGACATATGTCCAGAGTGTGGGGACACTATTGAGGATATGTCCAAAGGTGGAGGAAGAGTTAAGGACTACTCAAGACAAAGTCCAAAGCAGAAGAAAACAGAGGGAGGAGATGTCCAAGGTAGGACCAGAGGGGAGTGGATCCAAAGATCCAGAATAGTGTGGACAAAGGTTAATCCTAAGTCCAGAAGTGGAAGGATGGGCAGAAGGACTAAGACTAAGACATTAAGCCAAAGTCCAGACAGAGGTGACAAGAATTAGGACTCATGTCTGAAGTGCCAGATAGGCAGAACTCTAACTTAGGGGTCAACCCAAAGCTGAGTCAGAAGTGACAAGGGCCAGGGCCCAAGTCCTATGAGAGTGAGCAGGGAATAGACATATAATATTTGAACTGAGGTTGTACCAAGAGTTACAGGAGTTTATATACTGTAGGTAGCACCAGAAGATGAGTAAGTAAATGTCCAAGGCTATGTACGAGCATGCGGAGAGCAGATTAGTAATTTGACAGATCATAATTGAGAATGAACTCAGAGATGAGGATGGCACAGGATTGATTAGAGAGATGGACACATAGATATCCAAGGACCAGAAAAGCAGTGATGCCTAAAAGGAGATATGGACAAGAGTGTGGGAAATTGGTCCAGAGATGTTCAGTCAAGATCCAAAGGTCCAAAAATCCAAAATCCAGAGATTCAGGGGTCAGGAGTACAGACTGGATGCAGATGTCCAGATATCAAATTGGACAATGGACAGAGGTAGCAGGGCTGATCCTACTGAGGTGTGACATGCACAATGGAAAGATGGTGATGATAGGGATAGGAAATCAGGTCCAGAATATGGGATATGACACATATTCAGTTCACTAGGCGCCATCACCAACAATGACCTTGCTTCACAGACATCATATGTGTGGAAGCTCAACATGTATTGTAAAGTCTAATTTGGGCAAGCAATGTTCATGGTCAGTGATTCACTCCAGTATCATCCAATGATAGCAACCAAAGAACTCAGGAAAAGGAAAATGTTTTGCATGCATGAAAATACAGGTACCTGGACATTTGGATCTAACAGAACCCTCCCTACTTTGTAGAGTTGGGGATGCTTAGGAATAGACCCCCTACCTTAATTGAGGTCCAGTCCTACAAGAAAAATTTTCACAGGGGATAAACTACCAGGATGTTACAATAACATTGGTGCCCTATCTTTTTCTCTTATTCTTGGACTTACAGCTGCATTGCCTTGTAGTTATATCTCCACCTCGGCATCTTCCTTTTATGACATCATCTTTCCAGAATGTTCTATCTTCTTATCTCTGATATCATTGTACTATATTTGCTATCACTTATGCGTCCTTTCCTGATTTCCTTTTATAGCAGTCTTATCTCTTACAAGCCTGCCCTTAACCTCATTCCCATTTACTATATATACCTCTCATGTAATGTCTTAGTTCTGCACTTTAATCTACTTGGTTTAACCTGAAACCTGATCCTTTCTCTTGGGCTTCACAACCCTTGAGTCTGATATCTTGACTTCTACCTTAGAGCACTCCTCTTTGGTAGTCTGAACTCAAGACCTGAACCTCTCTTGTTTGAGAGTAGAAACCCCTTGATGACTTGATTGCTCTCTTTTGAGCTTTCATCATTTGATCTATCCAAGTCATAACACAGGAGAGGGGGGCACATCATGCAACAGGGGATTATCCTAGGATCATAATGGTCCTAGGCTCCTTATACATTGTTCATATTACTGAATAGGTGCTGGGAATAATTTTTCTAAGTCTATCCATCTACAAATAATTAAATAGAAACATATTTTGCGTTTTTCTGTATGTGTTATATTTATTGATATAGGACACTTCAGATGGGAATATCTTCATATATACTCATAAATATGTTCTAAATACCCTAGGACACTTCCCTATCAAGGGGGTAAAAGTGCGAAAATGTTTTGTATCCTACATCATTTTGAAAGGGTCCTGGAGGAGCAGGCACACAAATAGACAAAAAAAGCGGTCTATTATATTATATTATACTTATATATACCAAACTACTACTTATATATGACAGGGGAGCAATCATGGTGTGGTGGTGAAGCTGCAGTGATATGGGGAGGGTGTGGGAACAATTGATATTGTGGAGATTCCCAAAATAGGCGATGCTTTTGGTGTTGTGGGGTAATTCCCACACTGTGTGGCTGCAAAATGCGAACATGTGATGTGTGGGAATAATGTGGGGAGACCTGATATGAGGAGGTGACCAAAATGGGATATGTTTTGTGAATAATGAATATATCCTAGAATGACAAACAGCTGAGTTTCAAAAATGCGAAAAATGCGGCTGTATATCCAACATATGGGATCCACCATGGGATACATCTATCTGCAGATATTGGATAATCTTACTGAATGATGTATCCTAGTTCTAGGCTTATGGTCCAGTTTGGATGTATCAATATAGCTTTATGGACTCGATTAGAACGACACATATAACAATACGAGAAGACAATGTTGAACATTGATGATAATTATTACAATGCCTAACAGACATTCACTGGAGACTCATGACTTTCAGCAGTGGTGCTTGATCACTGTGAGGGGGTTACAATGTATGTTCTACTAGACTTACATGCATACTAGGCTATGCAACCCCCTACTGTGACTTTCAACTTGGATTGTTTCAACTGGATGGAAAAGTTCGAGCTGCATTTTCTGATGCTTTGATACCAAGTCAATAACTGCTTGGAAATGCGGATGTTCAGTAGTTCCACGACAATTGTCTATAGACCATGGTTGACAATCTGCTGGCATTGCAAATATTCATCGTTTTCCAGGCATAATCCCATATGTAAAGAACTTCAAAGAACAATACCCAGCACATAAAAGCCAGCTGCCTGCTTACAATCATCTTCAGAAGCATCTGATCCCATATCACATCCTCACTCACAATGTGTTTCTCCTCTGCAATTGTCCTCGCTGTCGTTGCTGCTTTAGCATCATCGGTCTCTGCCAAGCCCATGGACACTCACACCAAACATTGTGAAGTCTTATGCATACATGATAACCAATGTGATACCTGTGGCCCATTGGGAGGAGTTTGCGTGAGTATCAGTAGTTTTCCTAGATTGATAACATGACTCACCTGCATGGCAGAAATTTCCTGAATGCTATGGCATAGTGAGTCGTATTTCTGCTTTTACAGTGGTGCATATGGCCATTGCAATTGGCACTGACGCGCGAATTACTACAGTGGCCAACTGAGTAAGATTGCGAGATTCACTGCGACAATCAGATCTAGCTTAAGTAAATACATCTAAAGCATAGAATGCAAATCGAGGCAAAATACATCATATTTATTTGCAGAAACAGAACAGTTCAGTTTTGACATATGAAACAGACTGCAAAAAGTGTGTTGCACAAACGGGCCCGCTGGCAAGCTGTAGATCGTGAGTATTCATGTGCACAATAGAGCTGATGGAAACACACCTAGGTCCCGTATACCGTACAACCCCGTAGAAAATTCTACTTCGTCTTTCAGTTTGAATTGTTTCAACAAATATCATGATAAGCATTAAGCGGACGAAAAGCTCGAGCCGCGTTCTCCGAGTCGACAACTGCTTGGAAACTGCAGTACCAGTATAGTCATTGGCACTGAGGTGCGAGTTACTACACTGGCTGCCACCTGAGTGAATTCGTGAGATTCACAATCGGATCTTGCTTGTATTTATATACGCCCAAAGCATAGAATGCAAATCGAGGCAAAGTTGTAATAGGAGAGGACGAAAAGAATAAGTTAGGAGTGATCGTATGTGAAGCACAAAATCAAATGAGAGACCACAGAGCGGACCTTTCGGTGAATTAGAGCGATATCGTAGAGCGTTCACCGTAGGTAGAGCAGATTAGATGCTTGATAGCATGAAGGCCAACATGGCGAAAAGACAGAAGGATATCAGTGAAAGCATAAAGAGCGACCAATGGAAGCCGCGTTCATGCCGCTCGACGGCAGAGGAGCCAACGTTGAGCACAGTGGAGCGCTGTGGAGCAAAGGTGGGGCACGAAAAGGAGAGTCACGCGAATTGGTTCCGCGGGAACAAACGCACTGTCCTTACATATGTTAGAAATCTCGGTAATGTTAAGCATTGCAATAAAACCAGCACAGGAATTCACAGGTTTTTCCGGTTTTTTCTGATGCTACATTTTACCTTCTAGAATTATACTAGGAAACATACAAACCACCACAGAATCGACGCCCAGTAGAAGGCGAACAACAATTACCTGCCAGCCATCATTCTCAGTCTGTCAGGATGCATACCACCTGGTCCCGCATTGGGATCATTTTGGTTTGGTGGGGGTGGGCTACCGCCCGGTGGGCCAAAGTTACCATGTGGGGGAAAGGGTGGCATACTGCCACCGGGGCCACCACCATTAGAACCATTCGGAGGGAATGGAGGAGGACCTAGTTATTTACTTGAACTCTAACTTTGATGACACGAAGAAGATGGCTTACCGCCTGGGAAACCGCCAGGAGGACCCATTGCTGCGGGAGGTGGCATACCATCACTAGGAGGGAAAGGTGGTATGGCACCA
>QLOO01007183.1:0-18655 GCA_003313855.1 Suillus sp. MG131
TCAACAATCAGTCGGGTGCAACTCTCAGAGAGAGAGTTAATTCCATGAACTGGACGGTATTGCATACATGGACTCGAGACGCGCTGAGACGTACGTCTACTGTTTTTACCTGTTATCTTGTTGATGCATTTGGCCGACTTATACTCCTCTGACAGGCTCGAGGCGCTGTCCGCCTACATACAGACTCAGAAATCTCTGTTGAGTCGTGCAGAGACTGATATAGACAGACTTAGGAAGCTCAAGGCAGATGCCCTTAGCCAACCGAAGGCCTTCACCGAGAATATCGGTTCGAAGGTATGCAGTTCACCGCGTGGTTAATGGCACCTCCTCCATTATTATTTTCCAGTTCAATAGTCCTGGCTTGAGGCTGTCAGAAAATAATGAGTGTTCCGTATCTCCCCTTGCGAATGAGGTTCACTGGCAGGTCTTCTCCTCGGCTGGTAGGAATTTTGTCTTTTCATTTACCTTCCTGCAATCTTAAATCCCGTCTTCGCCGCAGACCCTACGCCTTTACGAACTTTTGCGGTCCGAAAGCGTCTCTCTCACACGGAATGGAGCGTGCCACACACCACTCAACACTCCCCTCTTTCCGCCCTCCAACAATTCGTCAAAGATGCACGGCGAATCATCATTGACCCCGTCTTGGGAAGCTTAGACCCTGATAATGCGATCTATCTTACGTCTAATTCTAATCTTACCGCATCTCCATTCCATGGTAGTTTCGATCAGCCTACGTTATCCGAGGACGAAGCCATGGAGGAAGAGAAATACACAAAATCGCCACCCATCCAAGAATCCTTCACAACTACGCGCAGGCGTGAACGTGCGCATGCGAAAATACAAAAACTCAAAGAGAGAAAGATTACACATGACACCGCCACTGAAAATGAAGAGGCGCCTGACGCAGTGTTCGTCAGAAATGATGTAGATGATGAAAGTGGGGAGGTTGATATCAGCGAGAGCTGCCTTTGGCCATCAGGCAACGACAGTGCATCCATGGATGCGGATGATTCCACAAATACAACTGTCCCATCTACCCCATCCACAACAGCACCACCGGAGCTTGCTCAGCCTTTATCATCATGGTCCAAGAGACGCACTTCAACCATTAATCAACGACTTATCACACAGTCTGACAGCCTCGATCGATCTTCCCGTTCGCGTAAACCATATGTCAAGCTCCAGCCTCAGTTGCTTGACAATAACCTAGAGCCCAATGCCGAGTCCATGTCGATCACCATCCCCCCTACTTCTACCCTCGGAAAACGTTCTCGTAACTCAGCCGACGTCAAGAATATTATCCGCAAGTTTAAAGCCGAGCCGTCACCACCCACACCAGAACCAAAAGCAGATACAGATAAACCAAGACCTGAAACTTATAAGCAGGCATGGTCAGTATCCGAACAACACCTACTCGAACGGCTCCTCGAGGAGATTCCAGATGGTGAGCGCAATCGGTGAGTGTTCATCTTCTCATCTATGCTTAAAAGACTCAAACTATCATAGATGGGCAAAAATATCGCAAGCTATGGGTGGTCGCCGGACACCACGCCAGGTTGCAAGTCGCGTTCAAAAGTATTTTGAGAAGCTGAAACGCTTTGGTGTAGGCGTCGAAAAGAAATCAAAAACAAGTTCTAGGAGTTAATCACTTTGCGCGTGAGATATACAGTTTTAAGGTCATTGGGAGATGTCACCCTTGAAGAATATATAAAGAAGGAACGGCCTACTGCATCTGCTTAAGGAGACTAAGTATAAAGAGACTATGTACGTATCGGGTACACATTTGCACGCCGTCTTATCTCTCCGAACCTTAACCCTAAAGTCGCAGTCACTACTCTGCGCGAACACCTTCGGTGTGCGAGATTTTCTCACCATCCACTTTATAACTCCTGGAAATCAACCTTTATAAGTCCCAGAAACACAATGTCAACTCAAAGCTTTGATCCCAATAATGCACAGAATCTCGTCGAGGTAGACGAATCGTCTTTAAAACGATCTTCCTATACTCATCATTCATTCTCCGTGCTTCATGGGAGTGTAGATAGAGAAGCAGTGAGTGCCGAAAGACACTGGGCGTCTAGTGCAGATTGATCTATACCGAATCTGTCAATCTCCGCAGATTTGCAGTGAAAGCGGTTGAACATGCTCAGGTGCGGCAATGTCGAGCTATGCAGTTTTTTTACTGCGGCTGACACCATCTGATTGAGTAGACATACTGGAACCTGCTCGAGAAAGTTCCTCCGCGTGGACTCAAATTGACAAAGTGAGGCTCTTCTATTCGGACCATACAGCAGCTCATTTGAATGGACAGGCTTGACGACGAGATATACGAACATACCATGTCGGCGTTCCCTGAGTTCAACGAGGAAAATCATATACATCTTGTCAAGCTCGACGAGGACTGGCTCAAGAGCGACATTGGAAAGAGGAAGTGGAGAGATTTTTGTCAAGTGTGAGTGCTATTGGTATGCGTTGAGACTGAGCTGACAGCTCGACCCAATTACAGATATGAGAAAAAAGTGAAAGACTACAACTTTGGGTCTCTCATCCGCACGGACGCAAGGAAAGAGTACGGCGAGACGAACACCATCTTCGGTACTGCCAATAATCTTTGTCTGATGTCCCTGATCGCCTAACTTCTGACGTTCTAGTCACACGAATACAGTTCTACGCTATCGAGGTGAGCTTAGAATTACCCCACTCAATGATGATATTACGGCTTTCTTCACTAATGAAAACTTTCGTTGCAAGATTGCCCGGAACCGACTCGGACTAAATGATGGAGCACATGAAATTGCCAAGGCAGATGCCGAGAAGGAAAGGTTGAAGAAGGAGAAGGCAGCGAAGAGAAACGGCACATCATAACATCATCTTGGAAGGCTATGTACTAGTTCTCCTCAATGTCGTGTAGCCTTTGTGAGTAACTCGGGCCCAAAGGGCACCCCCTTGACGCATTATCCAGGATAAGTTTGTAAAACTTATTACATCTTTGCGGGATTTTCCAGGCCCAGGGTGTCTGCTCGTTTATATGCATCAGATAACACATAATTCGTTCGTTCCTCGGTGGCGTCGAAGTGCCTGACTTATCTGTAGTCCGACGACACCATCTGGGCGCTACCCATGCCTCCGTCCACTCTACTTCCACGCCTCTAATGACACCGAGCAATGCTCTGCAGTAAGTACCTTGGAGTGTCCGACAGCCACAAAAATGATTTGATCGATCGTCCCCTCTCTTTGCTCATGTTTTAACCTTTCTCCGCTAATTTACAGCCTTGCTCTGCCGCAGGCCTCCTTCGAATTCAGGTCCGTGACAAATGTTTACTCTTTGCACTGCAAGAGTTATGAAAGCTGACTACACGGCGGAGGAGTTACCTTACCCCACTGGCATGAGAAAGAGAATATCATCTCCGATAGGATATATGTCAAATGACATCGTCGCCAATCTCTGATAAATCGTATATTTCATCCGAGTCGCGCTGCTGATACAAGTGCCGTGGCCTATATACGAGGAATGCATCGCTGTACTCCATCTCGTGTGAACGCCAGTAATAAGGCCCCCGACGCGAGGGGGAACGTGAATCAGAGAGGATAACACCGAGTACGACTGGTTCACGTACCTCACAGACCCGAATTCGTGTCACCCGTTTAATGAGACTTGTGTAAACTCGAAATGTGACTTTCATCACGTGGCGTGACAGACCGTGGTGTTTATTCGTACTAGTAACTCATTCTGGCTCGCAAGACCACTCGCCCATGGATGACGACATCGTTTCTATTCACTCATCTTATGAGTCCAACCCAGATGAAGTCGACAGAAGAGCTATTTTCGAGCCTGTCGTCAAACGAGTCGTCGATGCACTTGGTGGTTACGAAGGTGGCGCCTACCGCATGGGCGATGAAGTCAGCGGTTGTCTCCGAGATCTGAAGAGGCTCTGGCGGAAGGACGACACAGATGACGAGCGTACGGTGGCGCGCATATTTTGGGAGACTCGGGTCCTCCCAAACGACCTTGTACCAATATTGTTAGCGACTGCAGGTAAGGGACTCGTGGAAGACAAACGGGCCATCGCATGTGCAGACTTGATGAC
Source organism: Suillus sp. MG131 (assembly GCA_003313855.1). NCBI lineage: Eukaryota > Fungi > Basidiomycota > Agaricomycetes > Boletales > Suillaceae > Suillus > Suillus sp. MG131. The sequence continues at coordinate 4,089 of QLOO01007183.1, forward strand.
TGCCATGACCTGGCCAATTGATATGGCGGAGGAGCTGCAAGAACTGGATGAGGAGCTTGATAAAGGGACGGACTATACCCAGCTGATGTTCAGCCATCTCAATTACAAGGCTGCACTTCTGACACCAGGCGTCATGCAGGCCCTCTTCGGGATCGTCCTCCCGCCAATCTCAAAGCCCGCAAAGGAGAGGAAGGAGCGCGACGGACAAATAGTGAATCTGATTTTGCATCTCATACGGAACTTGATATTCATCAAGGACCTCCCTGCAAATACGCACCTGAGCGCGGACCAAGCGGAGTACTCGAGTTTGCAGACTAGACTTGTGAAAGCACTATCGGAAACACACACACTGGACTTGCTTCTGACCATTGCTGCCAATACGTCCAACGACTCTCTTTTCAATGCGGCAAATACTCTTGTACTCGAGATATTCTACTTGTTATTTCGTGGCGTTAAACCTCATCTACTGGCTATAGACCAGTCAAAAGTGCAGTCCCTTCTTATTTTTTTTCTTGCATCCTAACGGCATTTCAGCAACCAGTGCACAACCTTCATCGGCTGCTTGCTGCAGAAGACAAAAAAAAGAAAGACTTGGCGAGAAATGCATCTTCACGGCACTCCCGTTTTGGGACAACTATTTCCGTCCAGCTTAAGCCGAGTAAGAAGCCAGTAGCTCCAGACGCAGATACCGTAGCTCCAGACGATCCAGCCTCTGGTTCCAGGCCGCTCGTCCTTCATCGCCAAGCAGCTATCACACGGGAGTCTGGAAGCGTCCTCGACTTTGCGAAGCGTTCTAAAGCTCGCAAAAGCAACAAAATTGACGAATTAACCCGTGAGGACAATCTATCTGTAGAAGCCAAAATAGTCCTCCAGGGTTTTGCCCGCGAGTCTGTGGAGTCATCGTTTAATCGTTTGTATAGTCATTTTTTCATTCTCCTAGTCCTTATCATTCTCGGCAGCGTTCCTCCGCTCTCTACTCAAAGACATCAAGTCCGAACGCCCGAAGATCAAAGAAAAGGATCATCTTCGGTTGCTCTACGTCACGAAGTGGTTCCTCGAATTTTTCCTTACATCCCGTTCCAACGAAAAGGCCGTCGAAGGACAGCGAAAATGGAACCTCGGGCTAGTAGCGGAAGTTACCGACCGCGGGTGGATCATCTGGGTCCTGAAGCGGATGAGACAAGCCATGGATGAAAAGGTATCGCGAATGTCAAAGCTATCACCTGTTCAGGTCGCTGGCTCACATTAGCCATATTTTTTCAGCCGAAAATGTGGAACGAGCTACAAGCGGGAATAGAATGCCTTACTCAGCTCCTTCTCCTGATCGACATCATGTCTTCGTCGGTAATCTCCGACCCTCAGCTCAATGAGGCTGCAGCTGTTTTACAACAGCAGTTGATTTATAATGGCGAAGTTCTTGATATCTCACTCGAAAGCCTTCGTTCTTACAAGGAGGGGACGCAATCACTAGCCTATTTAAATGCTAGTGTGCACCTCGCGTACGCCTTGCTGCGGATGTTGGAACGGTGGGGGAAAGAGAATACCGGGGCAGTGTACGTCAGGAAAAAGAAGTCGGGTAAGAGGAAGAAGACCACGGGTAAGCCATGCATTCTCCACCTTCAGTGTCATTTTAAGTTATCGCAGGTCAGGGATTAGCTGATGAAGTTGGGGTGCCTGACGTTGAGAACGAACCTGATGGGGATAGTGAGGAGGAGGTCGTCCACGAGACAATGTTCACCTTTGATGCCTTTGAAATGGTGCGCCGCATGATCGAAGTAGAACATTGATTGACAGTTAGTTGATTGATGTGTAGAAATTTGCGAACTCGGAGATAACCAAGACCCTTCTGACATATCTCTCGCGCTACAAAGACTTCGATTCTCCCGAGTTCATGAAGCGGGTGGTGAACTTGATCCACCGACAAGTCGTCAAAGCTAAGGCTGAAGGACTGTATTTCAATGTACGTTGCATTTATACGTTGCCCATCTCTTGGTATATGACTTTTTTGTAGGTCTCGACACTCAATCTTTTCAAAGTTATTCTCGATGATCAAAAATCATTGCCGAAAGACCAGTCGTCTAAGGACCTTGTAACATTGGTCAATTTCATTTTGCACAGGTTCTTCAAGGCGTTGGAAGGAGAGCCATTCCTCGCGGTGGAGGTGAGGTTTTCATTTTTGTTATCTCACGTGCTAACACACACACAATGCTTATCTGTCTCAATCTCAATCAGGCATTCTTCCCCAAGAACCGCGGACACTGGAAAGCGTACTCGAGCTGGGAACCGGAACGCAAAGGCCGCCATGAACGCGAGACAGTAGAAGATACCAGATTCCCTCCCGAGGTGCAAGTCAAGAAGGGATACTCGTGGAGCGAGCAAATCGGAATCGCAATAGCGGCCCTAGTAGACGATGGAAAGACCGAACTTGTAGAATGGGTCAAAGACGTTCGTAATCATGTCAGTCATCGTTATCGAATGACTCCCTAATCATTCCTCTCTTGCAAAGATCTTGGTGCTGGTCATTCGTCAGCGCAATAGGATCGTTGAGGAGACGGATAATGTGCCCAGAGACGAAGACACCGACGTAGACGATGACGAACAGAAGAAATTAGCTCCCTCCGCAGAAGCAATCTCTAAATTTCTCGATTACTGTAGGTGATCCTGGACGATTTTCACTCTGCGTTGACGCCTTGTCAGTAATACCATACATCAGCGATGAACACGCGGAAGCTGCAACAAAGAATTCGATATTGAAACTCATGTTCCGCCTGCTAAAGTTCACTATATATGACGATGGTTCGTTCTTGCGCGAAATCTTAAGCAGTGACCAGCTGATCAGTTCATAGTTAGTGACGAATTGCAGTGGACAGTTCCAGCCGCAATTCTTCCTTCTGACCTCCAGAGTAGCCTCAATGTCATTGATCAATTCCTCCAACATCCCATTGACCTTGACGGCAAGAAAGCTTCACAACTCTTGAGCAAGAAACCCCGTCGGCGACGAAGGCGTCGATCACCCTCTAACTCTGACGTTGAGCTTGTTGACGATGACGAGCCCAAGCGCAAGAGACAGGAGAAGAAAAAGAAGGAGGAAACTCAATACAAATCAGCACAGTTTATTGAGGACAGCGATGCAGAGTACGGGGATATGGAGGCCTTCCTCGAAAGGGAAAAGGCATTAAGAGATAAAGCTGTCATGGCAGCCGCGCAAAGTGGCAAGATCGGAACCATGCGAGCGACGGGAACTAAAAAACGGCGGAGAAAAGGTAAAGATGTTGAGGCTAGGAAGAAGGGTAAGGTGGGGAACCCCGAGAATCAGCCGGCAGGAGAGTCTAGTGCGGATGAAAATATCTCAGATGGTGAAGATGACATCCTCGGAACGATGCGGAGAAGTCGCTCCAGCACACCAGAATCTCAGCCCGCACCTAGTAGAGCGCGCCCAAGACCCCGGCCGGTTTCAGCAAAGCAGGATACTGTGAGCGAGGACGATACAGGGACGGACACAGCGGGTGTTCGACGTACCGCGACGGGGCGGCTGGTCCTTTCCGAGGATGATGAACTGTGACACCCCACCCGTCATGCCCGCATGTCGTCATCCCGTTTATGTGTAGTACTAATTCATCTTCATGTTTTGAACTGTTGCACAGACGCTATTAAATGTATCCCAAGAGCTCGCGAGGCAGTAATTTATTCATCATTTCTGTTTTCGTTTCCAGCGCCAGACTCGCGGGATGACTGGAATGCTATAGGGGCCACGAAGCCAGCTGCAAGCAGTTGCGAGCGACCGTATCGATATCAGCCAGCGTTGCAAATCCTTGGACGACAAATGTGCAATGTTCGTCGCACGTGGACGAGAAGAACACTTGCATTTGACAATCAAGTCTGAAACCGGACCCAACTTACCACCTTTGTTGTATGGAATGTCGCGGAGTCCATGCGAAAATGAGGCACTCAGCGTTGCGATCAAATCGCTTTCAACGTGTCAACTTTTTTGCCATCGTCAAACCCGGCCGCTCGCACCAGAGTAGAGCTCGTCGTATCGGTCCGTTCGTGATGCATCCACTGCAAGACAGCGTAGTGATAGGTAAAAATATCTGGCTGCGTTGACTCGGATGCGACCTGCTAAATGTGGTGCAAGGTAAACTAATGCTCCTGTCTGAAGTGCTCTTTTGCTATCGCAAAAGGAGTAGCTAGCGACCTATATCAATTGTCCCCGTTACATTTGGCGGCCGTATTATTAAAGTTGACAGCTTTCCCGAAGAGCTCATACTTACATACGAGGCACCGGCGCATATGATGACCGTTCATCTCAAAAGTTGTCTTCGGGATTCGACTCGGAGCTACACGTTCTCTAGCCTAGGAGAAACATTGTCCCGAAGTCAATATTATTTACTTCTTTGACCTCTAGTGAGAAGTTTAGCCTGATACCTCTTCCCATGCAAATCCTGGAAGTAAGAGCTCATCATCTCGCTTAGATATGCCTTGAGCTTTCCATGAGGCTGGAGGAGAGTCCCGAGATAGCTTAATTGCCGGTGATCGCGACATCCGAAAGCTCAGGATTAATGCCACCACGATCAGACTTGTGGCCGCCACAAACCAAATTTTCCGGCGGTACAAGACGTCAACATGATGATATACCATGCTAGGTATCGCAATATGCAATGATGTGCATAGCCAAGGCCAAACGGCCTCGATCAATGAGCGTGGGCTTTGGCTAAAGAGCCAGAAATAAATCGAGGAAGGACCAATGAGGAAGGAGGATGGTCGGCCAGAGGCCACCGAGCCGCGACCCCATGTCCTCTGTGGAATGTTCCATGCATTGCGCCTATCACAATTGGAACCGCATCAGATATTATGTATGGGGGGTGAATGGGCGACTTGCTCGCCCTTCGGGTCATATATGCCTATATTGGAGGTTCCGAACCGCAGGGATACAAAGCGCTCGAGCTGGTGCCAGTCGCAAATTGGGACCGTGTGTACCATTGTTAGGCTTCGCTGCGGCGATTATTATTAGGTTGAACCTGAGTGCCCCGCGAGAGGGACCCTCGAACGCGACTACGAGGCGTTGAATGGGAGTGACATGACGTACAAAGGAAGGATATTAATGCGGCAGACATACCAAGGATGGCTAATAAATGAAGATCAACAGAGGCTTGGATCGGAAAGAAGTTTGGCGTGAAGAGACTTGCACAGCCTTCGCGTGGGAGGACTTTGGGACGGGGATTGCCGATTGAATTGGTGGGGTTCACTTTGAAAGTGGATAAACTACCAACTTGGTTAGTAGCTACGATGGGTCTATAGGCTCCGTCAATCACGGAGGTGCTTGCCAAATGCATTGGGCCAGTTGTCGCGTTTCTTTTGTGAACCTGGCTTGGTTACCTTGTCAAGTGGATGGACTGGCCAGCTGTCGGAACCGGATCTCACCGAAAGGCACCTCTTGGATGTTTTGTTCGGTTGTGTTCCCTGGCTAAGAATTTTCGATTAATTGTCTACCGATATATAGCCGAGGTGGCAGGTGATTGGCACCTCACCATCTCTACACGTTCCCATCGAGCGGATGTTGATAGCCGCTCATGCCAGACTGTCGCATTCTTGAATTGAGACATACGATGTTTTGACGTTTGCCGTGGATATCCGAGGGAGTGCAGGTATCCATCTCAGCGAACACTTCGCAATAACGAAAGAGGTCTCGGAGTATCGCGGAGTTCTGAGTTTTAAAATTGAGTAGATTGAAAGAATCAAAGGGGGATTTTTTGAACACGCGGAAGTAGATTATATTATATTTTTTGTTGATCGGGGATCAACACACGAACGCATCCCTAAGGCACAGCGGCATTAGCCTGATGGAACAACCGCGAATTGCCGACGGCGAAACTCTCTTGTGAAAAATAATATTATGAGGAAGGTAAGTTGCAGTACTGGGGGGGACCGCCGGGGATTTATTTCAAAACGTGAAATAATTGTTCAAAGGATTTCCGTGGCTGGCACATCGCACATTGCAATGCATTGCAAGCCCGCAGAAGGTTCGTACAGATTTGATTCAAGATTGCAAGGAATCAAGCTTGCCACCAGGGTCGCATTGAAGACATGTCGGCTGACTTTTTCAAAGCGAATAATTCGGAATCCGAGGCACTGAATTCTTTTGGAATAGTTGCGATGCGCTTGGGCGTCTGAGTGGAGTCCTTCAACCTATGCCAACTATAATAACCGTCCAATCTTTTTTTTTACAACCCCGAACTATCCTTCCTCCCTCAAACTTTACGTTATAACGTTACATGTCCTCGATGGCTCACTCCGCTGCTGAATCTGTCTCGTCACAACCCGATCGTCCAGAGCGCAGCCGTAATGCCAAAGCACAAGCTCGCCATCGTGCAAAGCGAAAGGCCTACATCGAGCAGGTCTGTCGTCGCGCTATACGACGCGAACAAGACGCGTTTTCTAACCTTTTCCTTTTTTCAGCTCGAGCAGACAGTCACTAAACTACAGACCGCTTTGGGCTTCACCCCAGACCAGGTGGCGGCTTTACCGCCCCCCTTGGTCAAGATTCGCGAGCTCGAGCAAGAAAATACTCGCTTGCAGAAAGAAAATGAAGAAATGAGACGTTTGCTGGAAGCTGACCATCGAGCCGGAGGTCATTTGTCCTCTGACTACCGTCGCCACTCCATGTCCAACTTCCACGACACTCGTAACTGTGAGCGCGACTTTAAGAAACGTAAAATGGATGATCTCTACATGGTGCGTTGTTTTCGTACCTCAACACCTTTTATAGTCTCACAGCACCTTTTACCTAGCCGCAAGACGCCCCTCATGGTGATCGTCCCCCTCCACTTACCATTCCGCAGCCAATTTCCCATCACCAGTATGGCAATATACCCTCCCACAATGGCACATCCGGTCATGGCGGTGTTTCAGGCAACTCATCCTCTCTCTTTAATTTGCACGCTCCCGCTTTTCATCATATCCCTCATACTCCGTCCGGATCAAGTTCAACCTCAAGTCCTCCATTTTCGGCGAGTGCTTTTTCCTTGCGCGAGTGACGTAATGTCCTCCAAACTCTATGAGAACTCCCTGGATCCTAGTGACCATTCTTTTCTGTTTCACCCACCAGCAGCCTACCCAAATGCAACACTCATCGCATTCCCCGGTTAACAGTCGTCCAAGTTCATTATCGCACCACCCGCTTCCAAGCAGCTACCACTCCAATCATTACGGATCCGTCAAGGTTGAAGACGATCATTACAGCGTACGTTCTTACGGAATCAATCTCGCATCCGCTTGTTGACTGATTTTTTCAGTCATCAAACCATCATAACCATAATGGTCCCTCCAACCATTACCACACCACCCTCCCTCCATTTGCCCAAACTGTACCAGAAGCTGAAGTGGATAACTGGCATGCTTATTCGGCCGAACGAGCCCAGGTTCAACATCGGTAGAACCGAAATACGTGGAATTGTTCTCTTCTTCTTGACTGATCGGTTTAGATGATACCCCCGCTCTATTGCTATCACTGTCTCGCTGCATTTCGACTAGCTCTCATCGCTATTATCTTTTGCCATTCTAGAGTCTACGCCAGCCTACTATTCTTAATACTTAGCTTCGCCACTGTAAAAAGTTATCACGCATTCTAGTGGATATATGTGCATGAATTGTATAATACTCGATACTTATTGTAATGTAAGTAGGTGTGTTACGAGTATTATTGTTGGACCACGGACCCTATCAATTTTGCAACGCTTCGATCAACTGGGCGTTTGATGCGGTTTTGGTAACCCCGTCAATTTGGCCTTCGCGGCTGTTTCAAATGATTTGCCAGATTCTTCGATGACTGTTACGTATATCCTTTCGTACTCCCGCCTCAAAAGCTCAGCGAACTTCAAAGTTCCCCTCCCTGCTGCGAGTTGGCAAGAACTGACCTCCTCGGCCATTCCACAACATATCTTCACATTGCCGACGTCGACGGTGATTCTTAAATATACATATTCTCCCAAGCGCCAAGTACACACTAGAACAATCAAGGCAGTGAACATTCTGATGGAAACGGGTACTTGCTCGGGCATAATTCAAGACCCTTTTTGCCTCTAAAAATCACTGCCCTCTTCATCTTTGGACTGCGAACGGCTCGACTCGAGCTTCGGGCTTCCTTTGGACGTGCATCGGATTCGCTGGATCCATGATTGATGATTCATGAAGAGAAGGGGTTCTGGACTCGGACTAACGCCGATTCGAGGCCCTCCTCCGGTTAAAGCGACATATCCTCGCCGCGTGTCCTAGCAGTTCTACCGGAGGTTTTGAATCCACGAGGCGATTGGCTTCAATACAGCTCCGTGTACTTGATAACTCTGGGGTCGACGGTGACCATGGGATACAGCACCCTATTTCTGCGCCCACATGCCAAAGTTTATGAAGCTCTTTTTTAATCGTTGATACTGCGGTTGGCTATTGTCGTCTTTGATGATCGATTGATGATGATCCGAAGAATTTATCACCGAGCCAAAAAAACGTGTCAAAGCCGTTGAAATCTGCCAAAACGTGTCTGCGCAGCTCGAGAATGAAAAAAAAAAACGGTGCCTCTCTTTATCTCCCTTTGATGGGTTTCAGAGATACATGCAAAGAACCTCTGCGCACGGACTTTTGCCTTTTGAAGGCTGGCAATGCATCGAGCCCGCTCGTACGACAATGAGCCACAGTGATCAGCGTTTTGTGGACGTTTTGCTACTTTAAAATGCTGGGCGGGAATGCGGGGAACGTTAACTATCTTGCAGAATGCCCGTCACTACCGATGGATATGTGCACCATCCGCAAAAAACCCGACGGACTAGATATCAGGGAACTTACCCGTTCTCAAAGGAGGACAAGGTTAAGTTGGACCTGTGGTCGAGCACTCACTACCAGGCCCTACCTGAGCCCTCTTCCAACGAGGCAGAGGAATTGGGGGTTGTCCCTTCGTTTCCTTACAAGGATGTGCCGATCTATGGCGATACAGCTAATATTATGGGTATGTTCCACTGGCTGTGGTACCGGATGTGATTGACTGAAGTTGTTATCAGCATTGTATTTTCGTGACATCTGGGGGTGCTTGCTCACCCCGAAGAATGTCAGTGACATAGTAGATACGATTGGCATTCGTTATCATATCTGGGTTGCCACCAAGAAAGTGATCGACACATTTCCGTTAGCCTTTGGTCACTTATGTTTCTGGCGTGTTTCTCAGTGATCATATGACAGACAAGCCTCAGGAGCGTTCTATGTGAAGCGTGTTTTTCGACAATTCGTGGGTGATACTTCTACCCTGCGTGAAGGCTCGCTGATAGTCCTGCAGCTTTTTGAGCTCGGCCTGGCCATGTTGGGTTCGGTCAAAGGCCCAGTGGTGATATTCATAGATTCGCGCCTTCACAAAAGCAAGGCTGCCATGATGGACGAAGCCCGCGCCCTTGTTGACCTTTTTGACCGAGCAGATGTTCGACGCTGGAGAGTTGTCGTCACGGTAATGTGCTCCCAATCGTGTACACAGCCTTCCTTTGACCGCCCTTAGCTGCCAGCGACGGAGGACGGTATCCGTGCTGCGCGCGACCTTACCAACAAATACTCAATAGGCGTACATCTCTCAATGGTGACCTCCCTCGCACATGCCTGCGCCTGCATCGAAGCCGGGGCAACCATGCTGAGTATGAATGTCGCTCCAGTAAGCACACCAGCATCACATGTAATTAATCCATCGCTCAAAGTTGCTTCTGCTGTCAGATCATGAGATGGTTCGAGAAGAAAGATGGAGACGAAGTCGAACACCCAATTGCTCCCGGCCACCCTGGCATTAAAACGATTCAATCATGCATCAATTACATCCGCCAAAACTCTTTAAACACTTCTTTGCTGGTGACTGACATTCGGGATGTAAGAAATCTTATTCGCAATTCGCTCCCGCCGTTCGGAAATTGCTGACTTCCAGCCGATACCCTTCAGTGGGATGAATTGAAGCAATTAGATGGAGTTGGCGCCGCGGCGCTGGATCAAAAACTGCTCGATCAGATTTCCATGCGTGTGCTTACGACTTGGTCCCCGGAGATCATGGAAGACTACGAGTTTTCGCCTGCATATCGATGTGCCCGAGAAGCTAAATATCCTTCTGACTTCCTGAATCACGAGAGAGGTCTCGGAATGGTTTTATCCGCTGGGGATCGTAGTCTCATGTCGTCTGTGCTTTACATCCGGCTGGGGCAAAACAAAGTTTTCATGGAGAAGATTGAAGACGTTATCAGAAAAGAAGTCGACGAGCGCCTCTACGTGAATGCCTTCGATCCGCACCCGTACTGGGGGCAAAGACACGAATAAGACCAACAGGCGCCGCGGCCGCTTATCCCTGAAAAAAAAAAAACCAGGCTCCCAGACGCCCCTTGACCTTGAGGACTACAAAAAAGGATGTCTCAAACTCATTCAGGCGTATCGCCTGCTATGAACTTTATAATAAATTCAACGTGACTGCTCTTTACTCCTGTTTCATGCCATGTACGCACGTAGATGTATGCATGTCCCCTAATTCAATATCAAAGCCAAGGAAGGCATATCAAGGGCAATCAGAATGATCCCTCAAAAAATTCAGCGATTGGCAGCGGCATCCGGCGCCACCAGCCCAAGAGCGGCCAAGGAAACACCGTTTGGGCGCCCAGATACCCAAAGTAGTAGTAAAGATTGATGCGGACGCGGCCATGTGGTACCGTATCACGACGCGTGATTGGAAGAAAGAATCCACGCATATCTCCCTGTCCCGCGTTTCAGGCCGGAAATCAACACAGCACCGGTGTTGATGAGCCAGTGACTTTTTCCCGCGCGCGAACCGCCCTTCGCGACATAGATTGAAAGGACTCATTTGAGTCCCTGAACGACATGAAACGCCGCGCGAACCTTAACGTTCAAAAGTAGGTTGTATCTTATCTCGCACTCAATGCAAACCAGAGCAAATATGTGATAACCAAATGCGCATTAATTTGAGGCTTTGGGATGTAAATAACCTGGAGGCGAAAACTTTGTTATATTGATGCCTTTTCGAGAGCTAGGGAAGACAGACTTACTGTTTCAGTGGTAGACCGCTCAGAGTGAATCCCAAATTCTCTGTAGTCCAGAACGTGGACCTTTGAGCTTTTCCCGAGCAAGGAATCGTTCTTCTTCTTCATCAATTTCACGTTTTCCGGTAATGAGATCGGCTTCGCTAGCGGGGATTGTTGAAGTGCGGTAGTAAAACTTGTATCCGCCCCATAGCGAGAAAAAAATCGGAATAGCGATGTAAGATCTGGATTGTAATTAGTTTTCTGTAGAATCATGATCACCACCGCCACTGACGTGATGAAAGATGACGATACAAAAGGCAGAAAAGCGCTAAAACCTGTTTGATATGATTATTGCGAATTCTAGACATGCTCAGATAGGTGCTACCGTTGAAAAAGAGTACGATGCCTGTGAAAATCAAGGCAAACCATGAAGCGTATGGCTGGAAGGGTGCCTTGTAAGGGAGAGTATTTCGATCTACTCCTTGAGCTTTCAATGCGCGCATGAAAGCGCTGGAAGGAATTTCATCAGAAAAGAGCAACCTGCTTAGTATGAGCAACATACATGTGGGTATAAGATATACACATCCACGTAATAGCGCCAAAGCTTGCAATAAGGCTTGAGAACCAGCCGAACGCTACCGAACAATAAGATCAACATTTGCTATTGATGAACAGACGATGTTCTTTACCGACGGAACTCGATGAAGTTGCATTAAGGAATGTCAAGAAGCAGACCAAAGTGTTCAGAATGAGCGAGGGCCAAGGAACCCCAGCTCGATTGACCTTGGCAAATATACGAGGTGCCTTGCGTTCCACAGCGAGACCGTAGAGCGTCCTGGAGCCGATATAGAGGTCTGAGTTTGACGCACTAAGTGTAAAGATTAACACCACGGCGTTGATGACATGGTTCAGGACTTTGATGCCGACAATAGTTGTCGCTAATCGATAGGATGTTAGATCCCAGAGTTGCGCAACCCATGGGTAGAGACGAGGCACGCACCTACGACGAATGGCGATGCAGCAGCACCAGCCGGAGACTTACTAGCAACAAAAAGTGCCTACAACAAAGTCAGGAACAGCCCCTTCTGTTGCACAGTGCTACATACGCTGCTATTACTCGGTACCGTCAAGCTAATGACGAACGTACCCCCCACATAAAACACCAAAATACGAAAGAACATCCTACGAATAGCCCTTGGCACATTTCTCCTCGGATTTTGAGTCTCGCCTACGGTCACGCCAATCAGCTCTGTGCCGATATACGACATTAAAGCCATGGTAAGGTTGCTCCAGAATCCAAGAAACTGAGCGACGCGAGAGTCGTGTACTTCAGCAAGAAGATATTCACGGAGTGGTCCATAGGGTGGTCTCCAGTATCTGAAGCCAATACGATCGTGTTGAGGATTACCGCCAAGGTCGATGATGAGCCCCATCAAGATGAGACCGACTAAGGCGATGACCTTGATGCTGCAGAACCAGAATTCGAATTCACCAAAGACGCGAATGCCCAACAGGTTGATAAGGAATACTGATGTAAGACGTGTAAGCTAGGCTAGTATAACCCGGTCGGACAGATGTCGCACTCAGCGCAATGTAAATCACTGAAACGGACCAGGATCAGGTCATTTGTATGACTGAATTGTCGTAAGATGCACGCACCCATCCAAGCTTCAATCGGTACGCCTAAGGTCCAGTACTGCACTACAGCGCCCGCCGCATTGACATTGTTCGTAGTCTGAATAAAGTACTTGAGGACATAATTCCATCCAAGGGCGAAGCCGAAAGCAGGATCGACATATCGAGTCGCATATCCTGCAAAACCCTTCTTATGAGGGAGATATGCACACATTTCTCCTAGCGAGATCATGACGAAGTAACAGACTATGCCCATGAAGGAGTACCCGAACCAGAGACCCAGTGGACCTCCTCTGACGAGAGAGGTACCTGAACCGATGATGAGACCTGTGCCCAGCGAGCCTCCTAACTAGGTAGAGTGAAAAAGTTTTAGTCTGGATCGGAAGATGCATGGTGAAGGTTTGGGATACCGTTATCATGGATATCTGTCGCGCTTTCAAACCGCGATGCAGGCTCAACTCCTCGGCAGGGTCCACTAGAACAGGGTCGAAATCCTTACTAGCCTCAAAGCTAACGGACTTCTTCTCGGTATCATCACTGTGCGCGTCCATAATGTGCTTGAGGGGAAATGACTCGAGTGAAGATAAGGTCGCGTAAAATTTTCCAGCATTTGAGCAGTATGAGGTCGCTATCAGTGGAGCCGCGTGCAATTGAATGCGCCAAGGTGTTCACAGAGAAAGACTATAAAAAGCGTTGCATGAATAATGTCACTATGCATAGAGACAAGGTACAGCTGGCGGGTGATATCTTTCAACATACCGTAGGATGTCTGACTCGTGCAAAGGCCAGGCATAGTGATTGCTCTCCTTTGAAAGTCTAAGAAGTCCCCCAGTCTCGACATTGCTTCAAAGTCGATCATCCTACCTCGCGTCGTCGTTTGAGACGAGATTGAAGCTAGTAGCGCTCGTAAGTGAGTGATATGTTAAACCATGATGGGGACTGGTCGTTCTAAAAAGGCAATCATAGTATTGATCGGAAGCCGCTGTCAGCGGCGGAAGTCCGACTCCAGTGCGTCTATCATGCACCCCACCGTGACGGCGACGGCCAATGCCATGGTGTACGATCAAATGCACAGGTAGAATTCGAAGTTCATATGTATGATCCAGGTGCTCGATGTTGCTCTCGCGGGCTCAACCATTTTGAAACACCGCGCGTCATTGCGAAGTCGCGAGTCACTTAGGGACTTCGGCAGAGGACCAACTCCAATACGGTCAAGAATGTACGTATATTGCTTAATAATTGAACTCAACGACCTCGGTATGGGAAGTATTGAACAAGTTAATCCGTACTTCTCCTTCCAGGAAGGCACTGCACAGCAGTCAGCACACATCATTAGCCCTAGAGCGCTGCAGGGACACACAACCGGGGCACGCAAAACTGGTGGCCACGAGCGAGGCCAACAGCAGTCCGCAACATGCATGCGGAACAAGATTAGATGCATTGAAATGTAATGGAGTCACCAACCCTTGTATCGTAATGTGCGTCACACCTTCCGATACGACTTGACTGTTTGAAGTCGCCTACAAACACTCAGCGCGATGAGCAATACCAGACTGTACTACAGGATGAGTCAGAATGTTTGAAACAAAGACGGTCTACTCGGGGCCATCGACGTCTTCAAAGTTCCAATTTTCATTCACTTCTGTTTGTCCGAAGCGTCTAGAATGCAGATGGCGACAAACGCGTCAACACAGCACTGTTACAGGTGCGTTTCAAAAAGTGTATCCAACCTTTGAAACGCGTACAACCTGCGGAAGGAGGCATGATATGTTGTGTCGCCCACAGTCTTCTCCTGTTTAAAAGCCATGTACAACAGCTGCTAACTTTTCAGTCACCCAAGTTTGAAGAGCTTCATACTAGCACTCCCATCTAACTTTTAGCATCAAGTTT